>CATIWR010274393.1:0-16500 GCA_949677035.1 Omphalea diandra
TTTTTTAAATATTTTTATTATTTAACATTATAATATTTTATTTTGATATATATATATATATATATATATATATATATATATATATATATATATATATATAAAGAAAATACAAATTAGTTTAAAAATACTCTACAAAATATATTTTAAAAAAAAAGAAACTCCAGTAGCATGGGCCAATAAAGCCCGCCTCTTCCTTTCACTCTAGCCCAAAGTTCTCCGAAAACAAAACCTTCACGATCCACACCCCAAACATATACAACCCAGCAGCAGGGTCTACACCTCCTTTGGGTTGTAAGCCCAATCCAACATTATGACTTAATACAACCCACTCTAATAATAAGTGCACCGTACAGTTCTATCTATCCACTCATGATGCTCTTATTGACAACATGTCTGCTCAACTGATTCTTGCAATTCTAAAACAATTATCACAAGTGAATGATTCTAATAAATGATCAATCTTCGGATCAAAAAATTTTCATTTAGAATTTCTATTTGCGCATCATAATTTTTAAATAATTCTAGATCTTTCAATTAGTATCTAAGACAGGAAAACTAGACTAGTGCGAATCAAGAAGAATGACAATAACCCATAAAACAATTAACTTGAAAAGTAAAAATTGGGCAAGTGCAAAAATTCACAGAAAAAAAAATCATGTATATACATCTAAACCAAATTGAATGACAAAAATTTCTACCCTACAACATACATCTCTTAAGCAAAGTTAGACTTCACCTCCCTAAAAAGAAACCAAAATCCCAACACATTAATTGCATTAATACTCTTTGATTACAATTTAATTTACAAGAGAGTTTAAGCATTAGCCCCCTTTGCTTTGTAAGACATATAATTAGCAATAACTTTAGACCCTTCGGCAACAACAAGCCTACCAAGGTCACTTGGCAAAACCAACTTGACTGCATCCTAAATCTCTATAGATGACAGTGTCGTTCGATGACTATACTCTTTAAACTTAGTTGCCTCATCAATAATTCTCTCAAACATGTCCTTCATCAAGCTGTTAATAACACTCATTGCTATTGATTATATCCTTAGCTCAAGATGCATATGCTTTAGTGCCCTAAATACATACCTTTTGTAACTCGCACCTTCCACCACTCCCTTTCCCTTCCTCTTCCTCTTTTGCTCTTTCCTCCATTGGGTTATTCTCTTTTGGTGTTCTCTTTTCGTTCTTCAATGCTTTCTTGAAAAGTAGTAGTAGCTTTCTTAGCTTGTTTGGTTCTTCTCTGTTCTCAACTCTTCTTAGGTTCTTGACCATTTGTTTCTTGAAAACTTGTCTCTTTTTAGGATGTGTCTTTTTCTTCTTCTTGTTTTCTAGAATATTAGTTCGGATCTTAGATAGGAATTTTAATGGTTTCAGTGAATAACCTAAATGGTACTAGAATTACAGGTATAGTATCCAGTTGGTATCACGACTCCTACTTGTATAAAGTTGATAACAAAACCATTATTAAGCTATTCAAGGATTGGTTTTTTGGCCCGATTTCGATCTGTGGGTGACAAGTAATGTGCCAACACACTAAAACAAATGCCAACTCACCATTTCTTTCCACTCAGCATCCAACTCATCATTTTGTAATGACTACAATGTCTATCTATTTAATTAATACAGATAAATTATCCTAAGCTGCCAAATTATAGTGCCCTAAACAAAGGAAAATAAATGTCACTCTTTGCTCTATCTTTATTGTGATTCTCTTCTTCACCCACTATTTTCATGTTCACCTTTGTGCATTTCCTTTGTCATTTATCTTTATATAGCTTCTACTTCACCCTTTGCTTAATCCACTATTTGCGTGCCATTAGCTCTATTTAGGAGAGTATTTGGGAGTGCATCTATAATTTTGATGGATTGGCGAAAAAGAAAAGTTGATGGTCAACCTATATACTATAAGTTACATTGTCTCCGTACGAATTCAATTTTTTAAGTGCCTATGTTCTTCTTTGTATGAAGCTAGGTTGAAGGACCAATGTAATTGTTTATTAGAAGCTCTATTGGCTTTATGTTTATTAGAACACCAAATGATCTTGAGGTGTTTGCTTGATGAATTTAGTTACAAATGAGGGTTTCTATTATGAGTCATAGGATTATTATTTTTGGTGCAGGAATTAGTTGAGCTGAAATCGTTTGATCATTTGACATTTTAGATTAGGGAAAATGCATCAAAAATCATATTCACCTCACTTAAGCTGCAACATGAGTTGCAATGCTGCAAATTACAAGTTACAGCTCATTTGAAGCTTAAAATTGAGCAGCAATGCCGCACATGCAGCTCATTTATTAGCTGACAAATTACTTGTGAGCAAAATTTACATTTTTAAGCTTCACAATGTAGTTAATATTTTATTTGTGAGCTTACAAATACATATAATTTGTGAATTTTGAGCTTTAAAATGCAATTAATTTATCATTTTATGCTAATGTTATTTATTTATGCTTGCAGCTAATCCAAATTACTTTTTTTTACAATGACATGCATTGGACCACAATTTTAAGGCTAAAGAAGTTGGGATTATAGATTTTTACTCAACAAATAAGGCATCAAAAATGGAAATTGAAAGTATGGCAAGGGAATTTGATAATGAGTAAATCACTCCCTATGCGAAAAAAGAACGAATAAACCACTTGTTTTCTAGAATATTGGTTTGAATCTTGGATAGGAATTTCAATAGTTTCTTCTTAGTGAATAACCTAAATGGTACTAGAATTATAGGTATAGTATCCAATTGGTATCACGACTCCTACTTGTATAAAGTTGATAACAAAACCATTATTAAGCTATTCAAGGATTGGTTTTTTGACCTGATTTCGATCTGTGGGTGATAAGTAATCTGCCAACACACTAAAACAAATGCCAACTCACCATTTCTTTCCACTTAGCATCCAACTCATCATTTTGTAGTGACCAAAATGTCTATCTATCTAATTGATACAAATAAATTATCCTAAGCTGCTAAATTATTGTGCCTTAAACAAAGGAAAATAAATGTCACTCTCTGCTCCATTTCTATTGTGATTCTCTTCTTCACCCACTATTTTTATGTTCACCTTTGTGCATTTCCTTTGTCATTTATCTTTATATATCTTTTACTTCACCCTTTGCTTCATCCACTATTTGCGTGCCATTAGCTCTATTTAGGAGAGTATTTGGGAGTGCATCTACAATTTCGATGGACTGGTGAAAAAGAAATGTTGACAGTCAACGTATATACTGTAAGTTACATTGTCTCCATACGAATTTAATTTTTTAAGTACCTATGTTCTTCTTTGTATGAAACTAGGTTGAAGGACCAATGTGCTTGTTTATTAGAAGCTCTATTGATTAGATGTTTATTAGAACACCAAATGATCTCGACGTATTGATGAATTTAGTTACAAATGAGGGTTTCTATTATGAGTCGTAGGTTTATTATTTTTGGTTTATGAATTAATTGAGCTGAAATTGTTTGATTAGTTGACATTTTAGATTAGGGAAAATGCATCAAAAATCATATTCACCTCACTTAAGCTGCAACATGAGTTGCAATGTTGCAAATTACAAGTTGCAGCTCATTTGAAGCTTAAAATTGAGCAGCAATGCTGCACATGCAGCTCATTTATTAGCTGAAAAATTACTTGTGAGCAAAATTTACATTTTTAAGCTTCACAATGTAGTTAATATTTCATTTGTAAGCTTACAAATACATATAATTTGTGAATTTTGAGCTTAAAATGCAACTAATTTATCATTTTTATGCTAATGATATTTATTTATGCTTGCAACTAATTCATATTACTTTTTTTTACAATGACATACATTGGACCACAATTTTAAGGCTAAAGAAGTTGGGATTATAGATTTTTACTCAACAGATAGGGCATCAAAAATGGAAATTGAAAGTATGGCAAGGGAATTTGGATTGAGGATTGAAGAGTTGAGATTTGTTTGGAAACATTTAAAGAATGACATCAGAGAGGGTTAAAAAAGTTTAGAAACTGATGATGATGCCTTTCAAATGGCTCTTTGTGTTGATGATTATAAGTTGATTCAGAAGAGGCATGAGATACATGAAGAACAAATGGGTGAAAAAGGCATGGTGAATAAAGTAGATGAAATGCAAAATGAATTAGAAATTATTAATGAGGGACAGTGAGAATGGGGTGAGAATTGATGAGGAAGAAGAAAGTGATTTTGTTGACTCATACTACTCTTTACATGATGATTTGCTTAAAGTTAAGGATGATGATGAAATATTTGAACAATATGTTGACAATATCATAGAAAGAAATTTAAATTTAGAAGGTGACATGGATAGTGAGACTGTATTAAAGTCAGAGGAGGATGAGTCATTGTATCCACTATTTAATGAGTTAAGATCGTACTCCTCTATTGATGAGAGTGATGGTGAGTCAAGGAAGCAAAGTTGGGACACTTTAATGAGAAAACTGATACGACCAATCCTAAGTTCAAAGTTGGCATGTTGTTTACATCCTTTGGACAAGTTAAGGATGTTGTGAAAAGTTCATGTATAAGGACAAAGCATCAAATGATATTTGGTCCTAATACAAAGCAAAATGCAAACAAAAGACTTGTGATTTCTATATTGGGTATACTTATCACTGCCTGATAAGAATGTTATTCAAATCAAGCATGCCAACTTCAATCACAATTATAGGAAGAAGAATTACAATAGGCATGTGAATACTAAATGGATAGCCATGCATTATATAGAAAGGTTTAGAAAAGATAAGAATTGTGCAATGAGTGGAATACAAGTTGTTGTGAAAGACGACTTTGAGGTTAATGTATCTAAATTGAAGGCATGAGGGGGCGCAGGCTATTGCCTTGAAGTTTATTGAAGGTGATGAGAAACAACAACTTTCAAGGTTGCATGACTATAAGCTAGAAATTGTAAGGAGTAACCTTTAGTCTACAAAGGTGTTTGATTTGGATGAAGGGGTTTTCAAAAGTATGTATGTCTATTTAGGAGCTTTGAAAGAGGGTTTCAAATCATGTAGGCTCAATAATATCAGTAGATGGCACATTTTTAAAGGGTATTTTTAGTGGGCAATTATTAACAGTTGTGGGAATTGATGTCAATGACTGTATACACCTAATTGCTTGGGCTGTTGTGCAAAGAGAAAACAAACATAATTAGAGATGGTTCTTGGAGTTGCTTGCAGAAGACTACAAGCTCATTAATAGTCATCATTTGACATTCAACAGTGATAAGCAAAAGGTTTGTATTCTAGCCTATGGTATTAATTTATACGTATTTAAAATTTAATTTAAGTTCATAAGCTAAATGATATCATTTAATTGATGAACTTTTCCCCCATGTTGAACATAGATTTTGTGTTATACATATTTACACAAATTTAGGAAAAGATTTCATAATTTAGGACTAAAAACATTAGTTTAGGGAGCTACTCAAAGTAGTAATGTGCCATTTTTTGAAAAGGTTATGGAATTGATAAGGAAAAAGTCAAAAGCTACTTATAAGTACTTGAACAATATGTCCCTAGCATTGGTGTAGATCACATTTCAAAACTAGTCCTAAGTGTGATATGTTGTTGAATAATTTGTGTGAAACATTTAATAACTTCATTTCAGATGCTAGGAGTAAAGGAGTGATAACCATGAATGAAATGATAAAGACTAAGAAAATGAGGAGAATTCAACAAAAAAAAAGGGTGCTATGAGGAGAGTGGGAGTAGGTAGTGTCTAATGATATACAAAAGACTTAATAAGTCGAAAGAGTACAGTTGGAGGTACATAACTTAGTGGTCTTAGGGTGATAGATATCAAGTTGTTGGACTTGGAGGACAATTTGTGGTTGACATTAAACAAAGAACATGTATATATGGGAGGCGGGACTTAACTGACATTCTATGTTGACATACTATTAGTGCTATTTGGTATAACAATGATAATCCAAAGAACTTTATGCATTATTACTATAAGGTCTCCACATTCTTAGAAAGTTATAGTCACTTGATCAATCTAACTACATTAAGAGATTTCTGGCCCAAAGCAACAACATCGCCTATTATGCCACCAAGTATTATTGAGAAGAAAACTAAAAGAGGAAGAATACCAACCAAAAGAAGATTAGAGAAGATAAGATAGAAGATTTGTTGAAAGAAGGAAAAGTGGGTAAGAAAGGTATACTTATGACATGCTCTATATGTGGTAGCCATGAGCATAACAAGAGATACCACAACAACCCTATGCAAAAAAGAATGAATAAATCACTTGTAAGTTAAATTCATTATTCATCTTATTGATAATTTCATTTTATAATTGGTTGATGAACTAATTTTGAGTTATGAAATGACCTTTTTTGAGTTAATACGATTCATCATCATCTTCTTGTTGATAACATTTGTTATATGAAAAGGTGAAAAGGAAGGTGTCCTAAGCTGAAGATCATGCAGTAAGAACAGAGGAGATTGAAGTTGATGCTGAATTTTGGAATAATGAAGCTGATGGAAGAGGTTAAGCAGATAAGGTTAAAGTTTATGATGTTGAAGCTGCTGGAAAAGGTTCCACTGATGAAGTTGAAGATTATGATGTTGAAGCTTATAAGGAACTAGTTGGGACTATTGCAACATTTGAAGGCCTTTCTCCAATTGTTCCTAATTCATAAGTTAATTTTAAAATACTAATTATTTTTACATATTATAGATATGATTATTTTACTTAGCAATGGCTTGAATTAAATGACAGATGAATAATCTTACCCTAAAGGCACCATATCAATGTAAACAACATCACATAATTGATATGATTGACATGGATGAGTTGATAATGTATTGGAAGCAAAAGAGGAACCTGCTATTCCTAGTCCGAAATACAGTCAACATACTATGAGCATATATGACTTACTTGAGGAGGTACCACCATTGGGCAGTAAAATGCATAAGTAGAAGAATCCTCAGCCATATGATATTGTTGGATCTGAGATGAAGAAGCCATCAATAGATCCAGTAAGGCGCAATAGATCCAATAAGAAGTCATAATCCAGTTCAGCTGTGAAAAAAGCTCCAATGAAGCCAACTGCAGAAAGAAAAGATGAAGGAAGCTTCAAAGAAGAATCCTTGGTTGCATGCAGGCTAAAGAGGCAACACTTGTATTAGGTTTAAAACCTAATACCTTAGGCATTTTGCTTTTGGTTTTTGATGTGATTATTTACTATTAAATGCTTGTAATAGGGGACCATTGCCTTGAAGTTTATTATTAAATGATTTATAATAGGGGGACCATTTTACAACTGACATTTTGGCCTTACATGTTGAGTTGAGTACAAGAGGAATCCAACACTGAACTTTTTTTGTTAACTAAGATTATATTTACTTATCTATTTTATCAATATATCAACCTTCCATTACAACTTTAATTTTAATTTTCTATTTTGTCAACATAATGTTAATGCATATAGTTAACCTGTCAATGCTTACAGCTATAGGCATGCTTAATCTGTCAAATGGTCAATGCTTAATTCTTATCAAACATGCTTACTCTGTCAATTCTTAACATAAAGTGATCATCATATTAAGAAATGAACAACACATCAAACATCCAAAATAGCTCACTAACAAGCGTAAATTAATAACTTTAATATAAATACAACTATTCAAATTACAATCCAAAAGTAGTCTTTGAAACCAACAAAAAAGCCTAATCATAATCTAGTTATCCTAACTAGGCTAACCATGATATAACTTCAACATTAACAAGCCACCTGCTACAATAATTCCTAACTTATACAAGGTATTCATGCCCTTAATTGATGCCATTTCCTCCATTGTTCTCTTAAGCACCTTTCCCATCATGGTTAGTTGCATCTTCATCTCCCTGTGCTCGACAATTTCTATATTATGAGCTTCAAGCCTTTCCAAATTGGAATTAAATCACCTTAGCTCTGGCAACACCATAATAGTTCTTTCATTCACCATTAATCATGCCATTTGAACAAGTCGTAAAGCACAATCCCCTACATTCACCAAAGTATAACAATGAAACTCTTACAATGTCACAATGTCACACAATCAACAAAAGCAAACAAATATCAGGCCAAACAAATAACAATTTAGCTCATATAACACTGTCACAATTTTTCTTTGCATAAAAAACACGCTCACACAAATAAACAACTTATCAAAAACACATTTTAGTCAATCAAAGCATATACTAGAAAAGGGAAAAGGCAATTTGCACTTATTAAATTGCCATATAACAACAAAAGTTACCTAAGTATTATAATCACAATTTTTCATAACCACCATAAGACTGTAGTATAAGTTAATGCAATTAATATGCGCATCTCCAAAATTTTTGCCCAGGGATTCTTCTCAGTTTGTAAAACATACAATTTCGCAGGCCTCCTACAGTGACAATTCAAAAGCTCCCTAGTGAGGCCAAATTCATCCAGATTGATCAGGGCAGTTCTTTCTTTAGAGAACCCATAAATTTCAGTAACCTTGCAACTAGTTCGACGAGGAACTTGTCGAAAAATGCAAATGTCGAAGTAAGCAAAATATGTAGCAGCTGCGACACTAAGAGAAACTACAATAGCAGCTCCAACGTTAAGAGAAACAACAATAACAACTTCCTTTCAAGCTATGAATGCAATAACAAAGGTCTCATTTCGTCGGGGCAAAGAGAGAAATGGTGAAATTTGGAAAAATTTGGCTAGACAAAATGAAGCTTCGAATAGGGTTTTGATTTGAGGATTTGTGGCAAATTAGGATTTACTAGTTATTGAGTTGGATGCTAATTGGAAAAAGATGGTGAGTTGTCATGTGTTTTGGTATGTAGGCAGATTACATGTCACCCTCAGGCTGAAATCAAGCCCGTAAACTAATCCATGAATAGCTTAATAATGGTTTCATTATCAAATTGATACAAATAGGAGTTGTGGTACCAATTGGATACTATACCTATAGTTGTGGTATCATTTAGGCAATTCACTCAATTTCTTTTTCTTCTTCTTCTTCTTCATATTCTTCTATCCTTTCTTCGACAAAAACCATTTTTACAATTTTGGGCTGTCGTGTTTTTGCTCATTTTGATCATCATCTTGTGTTGATTCTTGGGTGTCTCCTCCCTCAATAAATAGGGTATGTCAACTGGTAATGTTGCTTCAATCGACAAAATGATAATTTAATTAAAGATTTAGATGAGAATGGAGTTGACTTTTTTTTTTTTAAAAAAATATAATTGCTTTTTTATATACTATAATTTTAGTTTTATACTCATAAATGTTGATTAAATTATGCAAACAGTATGGATTGGAAAGTACACTTATTATCTTGTTATATTGAGTTTAAAATTTAATGAAATATAAAATATTTTCATAAATTTATTAAAATTAAAATATATAAACTTATTCAGATCTAAAAAAATATTCTAAATAAAAGCTCAAAAATTTCAAATTATATACAAAAAAATGATAATCAATTTTTAGATAACTTATATAAGAGTTATTTTTTTCCATGTTTATGTGATTTATTTTTAAATGAATAAAAATGATTTCAATTTTAATTGAACAAAAATGATTTTTTTTTTAAAATTAAGTTAGATATACTTAAGATTCAAATTAAAAATTAAGTTAGATATACTTAAGATTCGAATTAAAAAAATTTACAATTCCAAAATTGATTGAAGTTCGTTAAATTAGAAAATTATCAATTATTTTTAGGTTAAAGTATCAAATACATTTTTGAACTTATTTCCAAGATTTAATAAAAGACAAAATGATCTATTTCATCAAATTTATCCCCGAACTTGTGTTATTTTATCAACATTATCCCGCAACAGTATTTTTGCACACAATTATAATTATATTTATATTTAACTTATTTCTTTTTATATTTGCTGCAGTTGGATGGATGAATAAAATTATATAGTCAAGAAATACATTTAAGAAAACTCTCAAATATAATTCGATAAAAATATAGTTTTTTTTAAATTCTAAAATCTCTAAATTTTCAAATACCAAAAATACAGATTCTCTCCGACACGACAAATATATAAAGAAATAAGTTAAAAATGAATATAATGATACGTAAAAATATTGTTAATGAATAATTTTGACAAAATAATATAAATTTAAAGATAAATTTAATTAGAAAATTTATTTTATTTTTATTATCACTTAAAAACAAATTTATTGATGTATTTGATATTTGAACAATTATTTTTGTTAATTGAAATTTGAGTGGCTTGAACCATAGTTCTAAACATGATGGTAGGTGTTAATTAAATGTTTTTGGAGTAGAGTAGACAAGAAGTTATAAGATTGTTGATTGTTGTGATTTGGTACTATGACTCAGATTTGTGGTGTGATCTTCATCGTTGGGTGGACTTTTTTCTTTCTGCGACGTTCGAAAGAGATCACGGAAATGTGTTATTACGAGATAGAAAATAAATATATAATAAAAGATGATTAGTGGATTGCATTATTGCATGTATGTATCGTTTTCTATGGTATTGGGCTAACCAACAAAGTTCCCCTTGAATCTTTCTCCCCATTGTCGAGTATTTTTCAGTGTCTCATCTTAGAACTGTGTCAGTGCTTGCACACTGTGGGTTTCATTTTCTTAAAAAAGAAAAAGAATCTCAATTTTTAAAAATAAAGTTCGGTTGATTCGTGAAAAAATATTTTAATGTACTTAAAAAGTAATTAATAACAAATATTTTTTAATTGATAAAAATTAAAATTTTTTACAATTATTTTATTTTTATAAAAAAATTATTTTCAGATTTTGATAAATTTATCTAAAAAAATAAATCATATATATATATATATATATATATATATGTATGTATTTATTACCACCGATTTTTCTTAACTATTGATATTTATCATCAATTATAATCAACTAATTATAATCGTCAACAATTAGCAAGATTTATAAAAAAATTATTTTCAATACATTTTTCATATTAAATAATAAATAATAAAAATATATAATATATGTAATTTAAATTTTATTATAATCTTATGAATAAAAAAATAATATTTTTAATATATTTTTTAAAAAATTATTTTTAAATCAACAATAGTCAATACATATATAGAAAAGAATCAAAGAAATATTTTTTTTGTAAAAAAAAAAAAAAAAGAGTGGATAGACTGTGTAAATAATTTTTAGTATATACAAAATATTTAAAAAGGATCAATAGATTCGAATTCTTGACTTTCAATATTATGAAACTCGATTATTAGTTAAACGAAATTATTAAATAGATTCAATCCATCATAACATCTGCAGAATAATCAATAGAAAAATTTTAACTATAGAGTAAGATAAAAAATTGCATAATTAATGAATTTTTATCATGAATTAAAATTTTTTTATTGATTTAAAAGAGAAGTAAAAAATTTATTATTTAAGAAGACTTTACTTTTATTTCTTTACATTTAAAAACTTTTAATTGGTTAATCTGTAGATGATGTGACATATTGAGTCTAACTTAAAATTTCTCATTAATTTGACTATTAGCCCAGAGGTCAATTCTAACTACAAGAATATGGTAATGCTATAATTAATTTTCCAATTAGACTATAAACCCAGTGGTCAATTCTAACTACAAGAATATGGTAATTCTAAATTAATTTCACAGTATATTGAACATAGGGAAATTCTGTACAAATAGTATTGTTGCATGAAATATTCTCCCTCGAGGAAGGGGGACATGAAAAGGGTATCTCACATTATGTCCATTCCAGAATGAAGAAATTTGAGTAATAGCATACTTGTCTACTCTGTGAACATTTAGCAATAAATTGTACATGAATATATTTATGGCATCCAAAGACAAGTTTCGAACTCAAACAATTTATGTTGTTTCCCCTCTTTTTCCTCAACCTTGTAAACATATGTAACTATAAGGGAATTACTATGGATGTGAGGGTTGAAAACAATCGCTACTTTAACTCTTTGTGCCTTAGATTATTATAACTCAAAAATTTGCCGAACTGTATGGAAAGATATCTTTAGAAAGAGATATTTCTCAAATGAATATATAATAAGGTTAATAAATCAAAGTTAGTTGGTTCGAATGGTAAAAATTTTAGTTGTTCTTTTTAAGTAGGGTCTCGAGCTTGATTCTTATGAAAAGAAAAAATTAATATTGAAAGAGTTGTTTTCTGTTTATAGTCCGATTCGGCCAAAACTAGAACGAGTCAAGGCCTAATGCAGCTTTCGGTTATCAAGTTGTCTAGACCAAAATTTATTGATTATAACTAATATTATTGATGAGATAATGAAAGATCACCTCAGTGAATTGTAGAAAATATTGATTGTAACTGAAATTCTTAGGCCTCGAATTACATTTCGTATATATGTAGTGTTTTTGTGTTGTGCGACATACATTTAGAACAATTGTCATACACCTGTGATGGTAATTAGGGAATGTCTATATATTCTTCTTAACGTTGAGACAAATTAGAGTATAAAACACACACAGAGAAATACATACAAATGGAAAATTGTCTTTAAGATGGTACAAGGGTAAATCAATGGCTTAGACAAAACATGTTATGGACATATATATAATAGCAAAAAAAGTAACTTCATAGGCTATTACAAGACTAAATACAAATGGGAAATTGTGGTGAGGCCGTACTATAAAGTAAAAATACATAATATTTGTACCAGGAAGGTGCATAAATTAGAAATTCTATCCTAATAACTGATTAAATTGAGATTGATAAAAAAAAAAAAAACCATTGATTGGTGAATTCTATAGTGGTTTATTTAATGATATTATTAAATAATGTAATATAATCTAATGGTGAATAAAAACTTGTATACTTGCATATAATACAACGGTATTTAATTCTATCTAATCTAACGGTGAATAATAAATTTTATCTAATCAAATGGTAAATTATTAATTCCATCCTTATCGCGTAATAAGCACGTAAACGATGTTGTAATCTTCACTCTATTAATATGCTTTTTGCTCTTGATATGTCTAAGTATGCTTTTTGGTTTGTGTATGTGGATGACGAGTTTGTGAGGAAGGTGTGAGGGAGATAGGTGGGTTTGATCAGATGAGGGAAACGATAAGAATAAGATAATAAGAGCAGACTTTGAAAATTAATTTTTTGTAAAATTATTTATGATATTAAATAAATTTAATTGACTTTTCATTATTGACTTAAAAAATAATTAAAATCTAACAGAAAGAATATATAATTTAACAGAAATAAAATAGAGGGTTTTAATGTATTTTTAAAAATAGAAAAACAAAGTCCTATATTACAGCAAAACTCAGATTTTTAGTAGCTTATTCAGTTTTAAAGCTTAGGTGAATGAGTCATGTAATAAAACTTGCTTAAATTTTAAAATCAAAGAAATTCTTAAATTTTATTCAGTATATTATTTTATACTTGGGATTCAGTTCTATTAATTGTGTTTATTTCTGAAATTTTTAGTGTTCTGAATTCAATGCCTCCTTTTGCTCTTGTAACTTGGCTTTGAAAATAAATACAAAAAAAAAAAGAAAAAAAAAAGAAGGGGATTTCACCATTATCTAATGGTGCATTAGTTGTACAAGCAAGCCATTAGCCATTAATTGCCGATTGGCATGATATTAACTTAATTGCTATCAACAAGTCGGCTCCTTTTAAAAGTAGAAAATTTAGAGGTAATATTTGATTTGGTAGTCTAGAATATTCAAAATTTCGATAATTCCAATTTTATAGTTTAATTCTAACATAAAGTAACAAGCAAATTTAATTTATTCTAAGAATCCTTTTGAGATGCCTTTTTTTTACAAAAAAAAAAAAAGAAAAAAGAAAAAGAGGCTACCCTTGAAAATTCCTTGTGTTATATATGCACATATATTGGAATTAAGCCTGAATAATTTTATTAAAATAATCAAACCAAGAAAAACTTAGCATATGTAGACGCATCATCCTAGTAGACCCAGGCCTGCAAAATTCCCCAATATACTAAACATAAATGCTGCATACCAAGTGAAAAAAAAAAGGTCAAGAAGAGACAATCTCTTATGCTCAATTGGCTGTTAGCTTAAATTATTATTAGCTATGGTACCTTAATCAGAAAATCCAAATATATATACACATTGCAGAATTTAAACGAGAAACCTCCAAATTTTCTACTACAAGAAAATGCCATCATACCAACAAGGGTAACTTGATTGGCATAGTTCAAAATATCAAGTTAAATGATGATATAGCAACCACTCAAGAGAAATTTTTATGTGAACTTGATTCATTATCTAGGATGATGAATCATTCAATTAGAAGAGATTTATACAATATATTTTAATATAGAATTATGCAAAATTACAAAATATCATAAAATAAAATAGAAAAAATTATATAAATATCCTTTTTTAATTGGCTGATTCACTATCGTATACATAATGAATTCAGTCCATATTAGAATTTCTCCATTAATTGATATGTCACATATTCACACTTCATTACTAGCATACGCAAAACTTATATATGTATACACTAAACAAGGAATGGAAAAAATTGTGATGCATGTTGTTGGTTAATCTTAATTCATGAATTGGACTAAAAATTAATGTGCAAATGATCATGCTTATATATTTATATCATTCTTAAAGAATCCTTCACGAGCTTTCTCTCTGTCCCGTTAATTTCATATAATCCACAAATGTAAACAGGAGCAAAACAACCAGACAATAATTCAAATTTTGCTCATCACCTCTAAATATAGAAAGGGGGAAGAAACAGAAAAAGAATATTGTACCACCACAAGAAGAAAATTAACTGTATATTTTGCAAAGGAATCATTGAAAGAAAGAAAGAATACTGCAAATTTCACTTATGATTTGTGGGGCAATTTTTATGATACGAGTGCTACCTTCGATTATATAGCTCATCGAGCGAAATAAGAAAAAAAAGACTAAGAATTAAGTAATTATATTACTAATTCTATATATAAAAAAGACAGTCTCTTTTTCTATTGAGAATCATGATCATGAATTGAATATTGAACAGTAAACATAAGTAATTTAGTCATGTATGATAGACCAAGATAAAATCATGATCTATCAGTCTATTATAACTCAATAAAGATCACAAGTATAAACAGTTAATAGTTAAAACCAAGAGAAATTAAAAGCAAGAAACATAATGAATATGAAGTATTACATTTCTATCCATATATATATAAATAAGAGAAGAGGATGAATAGTAATTAAACATCTCAATAACTTCTACATCTCCTCTTCATGGGACGAGATGACTCAGCTCTAGAAAGCTCAAAGTTTAATCGAAAGAAAGACTCTACCTCTTCTTTATTGGTAGCTTCAAAGAAGTCCAACTCAGGCAATTTTCTCTTGTGCAAGAATAAGCTTTGCACTTTCTTTCTTGGTGTTGGAGGGCAGCTTCTTACAGTTGGTATCTTGTGATCGCTAGAAGTTGGTGTCTTGCACTCTTCTTCATCATCATCGTCCTTTGTTACTTGTAGTACTGCTACTTCTTGAGGATCAATTTGCTTATTATCATCATCATCACCACCATCTTGTTCTTGCTTGACACCTTCTTGTGATGTGGATTCTTGAAGTTCTGGTAGGTTTCTTTCTTGGGTTATGTGATCTTTAGACATGGAGGGAGAGAAGATATGGAAACTTGTAGTGGAAGAAGTTTGATGCTTGAGAGAGAGAGAGATAGAGTTTTGAAAAATGGTCTTGTTGGAGTATCTTGTTTTTCTTTCTTTCTTTATCTTTTGAAGATTATGTGTATTAAAATTGGTTATATATATACTATCTCTTTCACATTGCTTAGTACCTCTATCTCTTCTGAGTAGTTCCTTTTTTTTTTTACAAAAAAAAAAACCCACATGCACATGACATCGAGTTCCCTTTCTTTCTTTCATTTTTTAATACTTCCAAGCAAAATTGAAAATTTGTGAAACCCATTAATTATTGATCATTGCTTTTTGTCGTGTAAAAGATTAATTTTATTTTTTTTTTGGGTTTGCATAACAAGGGATTTCTAATTTTTATTTAGTACATTATTTTTAGTCTATTTTCAATAAATTTATCAACACCAAATTAAGTGAATTTATAAAATTTATTTTTTCATTGTTTTCAAGAACACAAAAGATAAACACAATTTCTTACATCTTGTGTTAACATTTATTAGTAAGAATCTCTTGCTCTTATATTGAAAATTTTTTTGACGTATACATGTGGAAAGTCTTTCATTATGAGATAATAACTCAATTACTGAGCTTATCCTTTCAATAGTTTTATTTAAAATATTAAAAAGGAAAACTTTCTAGTAGTGGAATAGTTTACCTCACAATTGGAAATTGTAATTTTTGATTCAATCAAAATCCGAGTAACTTAAATTCATTCAAAATCAAAGAAAGTTTAAATAATTTGAAAATTTTAATTTTGGAGAGACATTACCGTAAAGTAAATTTCATAACTTGTGCCATATATATATATATATATATATATATATATATATATATA
>CATIWR010274422.1:0-31221 GCA_949677035.1 Omphalea diandra
TCTACTCTTCCTGAAATAAGATTTCATGCAAAAGAGTGAGCTTGCATACTCAGTAAGTAAATGCATAACGATACTTCAATCTCAAATAACATAACAATATTTAACATAAATAACTTCATCATCATATGCATGTACGAAATAAAAAGTTTTTCCTCTTAAATGTCACATAGGCTATCAAAGGTTATTACCACAAGTAACATAATAACATTTAAACATAAATAACTCATCATTATATTCATGTACAAAATAAAGAGTCTTTACTCTTAAATGCCACATAGGCTACCAAAGGTTATTATTACACAGGCTGTCATAAAGTGTTGCACATAGGCTATAGATATCATTGCCACAAAGGCTTCCATTTTTGGTTGCTACACAAGCTATAAATATTATTGCCACATATGCTGTTATATATTATTGTCACACAGATTGTTGAATATTATTGCCACACAAGCTATAGATATCATTGTCATACAAACAATATTATATTATTGTCACAGGCTATTGAGTATTATTGCCACATAGGCTATCAAATATTATCGCCACACAGGCTATCAAATAGTATCGCCACATAGGTTGTTATATATATTATTGCCACAAAGACTATTATATGTTATTGTCACACAGTCTATCTAATAGTTTTACCTGCCAACAATATCAAATATTAGCCTTTCAACCAATCAACTATAAATCTAACAAAATTTTAGCAATATAATGACTAAAAATAACACCCGTAACTTTGGAAGCTCATATCACCACATACTCTCATTCTCAACTCATAATTTATCAACATCTCATGAAAATAAATAAATCAAGAATATAACAATCTTTCATCTATGTATGCCATAATATCATCACATTAAACAACAAGTCATTCCATTGAGTATAAGTTCATGGCATTTAACCAATCACACATATAGTACCATTAGTTATTTACTTACCTCCTCCTTCAAGCTTATTTAGCCGTGGATGGTCCAGGCTTATTCCCATATTATCCTCAATGCCTCGAGGACCTATTTCAATACACCAATTCAATTCATGATGATAAAAGCAAGATTTTCATTTTGTTATGCAATTATGACATGATTCATGAAATGGACCTAGTATTTATGCATATTTTCCTTATATGGCAGCCTGAGCTTGCTATACTCTCACGACAATAATTCCATATATACTCATCCAAATTACTTGATTCTTTTTTTTTTCAAATAAACTAGACACATAATGATATAACAGAGACATAGAAACTGTGGTGAATTTTTGAATTTTACCCTGTTGCAATGTCATCTCAGTTTAAGTAGGTCTTTGTAATAATAATATACCACCAGTTACAAAACATATAGAGGAACATTTTTCATGTTTTACTCATTGTCTAATTCAGTCTATAAAGTCACCAAAACAAAGAACCAATCTCAGGGTAAGTAGGTTTGTAACATGATGACAACCAGTCATGATGAAGGGACCATATCTCAATAACCATGCTGGATTTGGCAACAATATTTCATAGACATGTAGATCAGACATAAATATAAAACTTTCAAGTTTGGACCATCATCAAATTCTAATCTATGGCCATCAAATTCTTGGAAAACAGATTCAAAAGAAATGTGAGGTTTTATCCTGGTACAGAGTCAGTCCCAATCAATGACCATATCTCTTTCCACACAGAAAATTAATCAAAACTAATTTACAGGTATTTAGACAGGACATAACCCTACAAATTGCATGTTTTAAACTTTGTCAAAATCCAAACATAAGGCCATCAAAATATAAAAAATAGAAAATTGAGATCATCTCAGTTCAGATTTGACCTAATCCTACTGAAGGAGTCATATCTCCTCACACAGACCAAATCAAGCAAAAACGTTTCATAGACATTTATATGAGACATAAATCTACAACTTTCATATTTTTTACTTTCCCGAATTCCTCTTCTAATGTTATGAAATTGTGGATGCAAAATTCTGTTCTGACAGCAAAATACATCATAAACAGCTCTTGTTCTCTTGGATTCAACTTCCATCCAAGAGCTCTACCTCAATTACTCCATAATTCTTACTAACCATGCATGATTAACATGTCATGAGAGGTTAATTTTAGTTGAGAAAAAGATAAATTAACTTACATATTATCCCAGAATTAGAAAACCTTAGGCAACTCACTCTTCTCCCTTTCTTCTTCTTCTTCTTCTTCTTCTTCTTCTTCTTCCTCCTTTCTTTCTTCCTTAGCTCTCTTTTTGTTTCTCATATAACTCACGGTTTTCCTCTTAATTCTGACCCTCATTATCAAATGTAAACTTATTATAACAATATAAAATCATGGTTCTTCATTTTCATTGGTTAGAAGTTCATTTTTCCTATTTTAGTCGCTCTTTTTCACTTTTTAAGCACCTCCATCCATCTCTCAATCCCTAAATGCTCCTTATACTCTTAAATAAGCTTTATAACACCATTGTTTATGATGCTATAATATGCACACAACATAAGACAATTTGCCATGAAACTATACAAACACTACATATATGTTCAAGTGTCCCAACTGTAACGGTGCAAGTGTCATTGTCATCCTTCTACAAATCGCATAACTAAATGATTATTTATCCCATGCATATGTTCATATGGGATTTCATATTATTTATGCAATATATATGTTCATGTGATAATGCCAATGGATATAGTTAGGGATGCTACACCATTAATGGAAAATGATCATCTCAATTGCATTTAAATTCTAACACACAAGTTCACATCATATTTTTAATGTCTGAATAGTCCTCTATGATTAACCATCAGTCTGTAGGTAGAAAGTAGTGCTAAAATTCAAACGAGTACTTAAGGTTATTTGTAAGATGTTCCAAAAATGAGAAGTGAATCATGGATCTTTATACAACACAATAGAATAGGAATGCCATGAAATCTCATAATCTTAGCAACATATTTTTTATCTAGTCTATGAAAGTAATATGTTTGTTGTATAGGAAATAAGTGTGTAGATTTTTTGAGTCTATCCGTAAGAACCAAAATAACATTATACTTTTTTTGTGTCTGAGGCAAATCGATAATAAATCTATTTAAAATTTCTCCCATTTCTGTATAGGAATAGGTAAAGGATGCAACTTATCCATCGATGCTTAATATTCCTCCTTAATCTGTTGGTAGCTACAAATTTTGATACAAACTCAATTATATCTTTCATCATCATTGGCCATAAAAAATATGACTACTAGTTTTTTTGCATTTTTGTACTTCCATGGTGCATAACATATGGTGTATTGTGTGCCTCTTGCACAATCTCTAATCTCAAACCATTAACATTTAGTACAAACTCGAATACCCACCAATATCATCCAATCATCTCTAATTGAAAAATCAGTCTTCTTACCTTTCTACATCTTTAATATCATTTTTCTACAAATATGAATCGTTCATTTGAGCTTATCTAATTTTATCATCTATCACAGGCTTTAACTAAAGTGTAGCTATTAAAGCTATCACATTCTCATTCTCAAATTTTATATTTAAAGAATGAAGATTAACCAAGATGTCAAATTATAACCAACCATAACAGTAACAACATCTAAGGTTTTTTAACTTAAAGCATCAACAACAACATTAGCCTTACCTGAATTATAATCAATAGTGTATTCATAGTCCTTAACAATTCTATCCATTTTCTATGCCTTAAGTTCAATTCTTTCTATGTTAGAATATATTTCAAGCTTTTATGATCTGTTAGAATTTGAAATGTCTTTCGATACAAGTAATGCCTCTAAATTTTAAAGGCATGGACAATGACTGCCAACTCTAAGTCATATGTCAGAGAATTTAACTCAAGAGGCCTTAGCTGTCAAAAACCATAGCCTATCACTTTTCCATTTTGCACCAACACCTAACATAACCTATATCCTGATGCGTCAGTGTACACCACAAATCTACCATTTTTTTATGGCAATGTCAAAATTATACCGTAGTTAATCTCTTTATCAGTTCCTCTAAACTTTACTAACATTGATCATCCAATTTAAATGATACATTTTTCCTCAATATTTTTGTCAATGGCCTAACAATAATGGAGGATCCTTTCATAGATCATCTATAATAACTAGCCAACCTAAGAAAACTATGCCCCTTTGATATATTTTTTGGTGGATCCCGCTCCAAAATGGCTCTCACCTTAGCTGGATCAGGTTGAATAACATATTTGGATATAATATGCCTTAAAAAGACTAATTGTTCCATCAAAAACTCACATTTGCTGAATTTGACATATAACTACTTTTCTTTTAAAATTTGTAGTATGATTCTCAAATGTTTCTTATGCTCCTCAAGATTTTATGAGTATATGAGAATGTAATTAATGAATACAAACATAATCATAAGCTGATGATGATATTGTTAGAAAGTATGATTTATTAATGCCATAAACATCGTCACTACATTCGTTAATCGAAAGGGCAGGCAAATAACTCATAGTGACCATATCTAGTGTGAAAAATGATTTTTGGAATATCTGACTTAGTAACCCTTAACTACTAATACCAGAATCTCAAATAAATTTTTGAAAATATCATTGCACCTCGAAGTTGATCCAATAAATCATCAATTATTGGCAAGGAATATTTATTCTTTATTGTTACTCAATTCAATCGCTAATAATCAATACATAACCACATGCTTCCATCCTTTTTCTTAACAAATAACACTAGTGCCCCCAATGAGATGTACTAGGTTGAATGAAACCATTTTTTAACAATTCTTCCAACTGTTTCTTCAATTATTGCAATTCCACTTTTTCCATTCGATATGGTGTAATAAATAAGTGCCACTTTTTGTAAGGTCTCAATATTAAAATGAAATTCTTTATGCTGTGGCAAACTAGGCAAGTCATCAAGAAACATTTTTGGAAACTCTCTCACTATAGGAATATCCATCAAACCCAAACTAGGAACATTGGTGTCCACCACATTTGCTAGAAAATGCATCACAACCTTTTTAGATTAGTTGAATAGCCTGAATAGTTTAGTTTAAATAAGTTGGAATAGTTTTGTGCTTCCTAACAATTATAAATATTGGTTGTCTTGAAGAACTTATCATCAATTCTTTATTATGACAATCTAAAAACTGCTTGATGCTTTGCTAACCAGTCCATATACATAATAACATCAAATTTCTTATAAAGTCCATCAATATCAAATATGTAGGCAATACAACACCACACACTAGCACTAGACAAGTTCTATATACTTTGCTTACAAATACACTATTTCTAGTAAGCATCACAACATCTAAATCATATCCCAAGGATTCAACTACAGTATGCACCTGTTATGCAAATTCTAAAGACATAAATGAATGCATTGATCTTAGGTCTATCAAAACATAAGCATTTAAATCACAAATAGAAATTGTACTAAAAACAACTTTGGGAGCTATTGGAGCCTCTTGAAGAATGATAACATAAACTCTAGCCTGTCATTGTGTATTAGTTGGTTGTCCATTACTAAGAATAGAAGTTGTTCAACCATGTCCTCCTCTACCTCTGCCTCTACTTATGTCGTGAATGTTCTCCTCAATATTGCTCTACCTAACTATCTGAGACTCCCCTCTAGTTAAACCTGTCATTGGACAATCTCGACTTATATGGCTTGGCTATCTACAAGTATAACAAGTATTCCTTTTAGGTCCCCAACACTTTCTAAAATGAGTTCTTCCATAATTAGTACAAATTAGGGCTACACCTCTACCCATTATGCCAATTGGCCCTCTGCTACCCTTTGAGCCTTCAAAACTACCATGCCCACCTCTACCTAATGCCATTGATACTAATCTACAAGCTAACTTTGTCATCTACCTCTTTGAATGACTCTTTAAAATTTTGATCCCTTAGATGATGTGAAACCACCTTTTTTGTTGCTCTATGTAGTTATCCACTCCACCCTGCATAACTTCTCTTCCTTTTTGCCTCAATTGCGTTATTCTTTTGGATCACATCCCCAACTTGGGTAGTTACTGCTAATAATGCAGTATAATTGGTTATCTTAGCTACTAATTGATCTCAAATTTATAACCTCAGTTCCCTAAAAAAAAAAAATTCACTTCAATTACTCTGTAACTACATACTTTATGGCATATCTTTAAAGTTTAACAAATTGTACTTCATAATCCGCTACAGTCATATCATTTTGCTTTAATTAGAGAAACTCCAACTTCTTCTTATCTAAGTACATTACTTGTGTGCATTTATTTGGAAACTCCCTTAGAAAATCATCCTATGTCAAAGTCATCGGTTGAGCAGTGCTACCTAGAAGAGTCTCCCACCAAGCTAAGGTATTCTTTTGAAGTAAAGTTATTGCATACTTTAGCTTTGCTCTAGGGTGCATTTGAGCATGTTTAAGATTCTCTTAGTTCTTTTAAGCCACTCCTCAGCCTCAATAGGATTTGTAGTGCCCTCAAAGTTAATTACTTCTTTCTCCCTTAATCTATCATAATTATTATTTATAACAGGTCCTGTATATGCTTATGTTGTAAATTTATGCATCATCTCAGCAAATTATATGAAATTTAGGTTTACACCCTTAGCTAGATTATTCCCTGACATCTCAAGATTCTCTGCAACATGATCAACATGCTCACATGTATGAACATGCTCAACAGACTCATCTTTTACTTTTGGGCTAGCATGAACTCTACCAAGTGCATCCATACTCCTATATGCTAATGTATGTAAGTATTAACACAATGCATATATTATATACAACATATTCACATTACAAATGTCTACAAAATTATTTACTTACTCTAATACCACTAAAATGTGATGTCCCATTTACTGATTATTTCGAAAGTAAGTGCATTAACTCATTTATAAAGCATGGAGTAGTAAAGTTACATAACATCATTAAATTTCCCATCGCATAAAAAAGTTGATTTTAATATTAAGACCTAACTAGGAGTGGCATGTATTTCTATTATACCATATCGAATGGCAGTAGTGGAACTGCAAGAACTAAAGAAATAATTAGAAGAGTTGTTACAAAATGGTTTTATTCGACCCAGTATATCTCTCTAGGGGCATCAGTGTTATTTGTGAAGAAAAAGGATGGGAGCATATGATTGTATATTGATTATAGGCAACTGAAATGAGTAATAGTAAAGAAAAAATATTTGTTACTAAGAATTAATGATTTGTTTGATCAACTCCAAGGTGCAATGATATTTTCAAAAATTGATTTGTGATCTAGGTATTGGCAGTTGAGGGTTGCTAAACTAGACATTCCAAAAACTACTTTTTGTACTAGGTATGGTCACTATAGTTGGACTAAGTTGGTCAAACCTAGGTAAAAAGTATCTTTTTATCTTATTAGTGTAAATTGATAAGTTATAACATCTTGTTTAAGTGTTGATTTTGTAGTTTTTTAAGTTAGGTTTGCATTAGAAGTTGGATAGAACTCTAAATCTCAAACGTTGTGCAAAGGCATTCAATTCACAGTCAAGAACCTTAAAATCGTGACCGTGACCTTGCAACAAGAATGGATGAACTTGAACTAGATGAATTCACAGAGCAAATCATAGTCGTGACACTACTAAAGAAGACATGATCTTCATACAATCTAATTCACAGTGATATTCACGTTCCTCATCGTGATGGTGACTTTTGTAGTTGTATGGAGGGAACCAAGTCTGCTACCAAAGCTTGCCAAGTGTCCAAGGTAACCATTGACACATCAAATTTTGTAAGGATGAAAAAGATATCAAGACCATGACTTATTGAAGCATTTTTCCTTACCACACAGAAGGATTCAAGATCACTATTGTGTCTAAGAAGAACCTTAATCGCAACCATGACTTTTGTTTGGATGGATGAATGCAACGACTATTTTTCTTGGAAAACCAATTACAGCATGCCACGTGGACTAGCCATTAGATACAAACGGGGTTCTCCATAATTATTTTAGTCTTCCTAGTGCAAAATGAAAATTCATAATCGTGAAACGCTAGTCATGACTGCGAAACTAGTCTGACAGGCATTTAATGCAAAATCTACCTAGTATACCTTAGAGATCTAGACATAGTTTCTTTGTGAAATTTCTTTAGTGGTTATTGCCTATAAATTCTCCACCAAAAAAATATGAATGCAAGAGAATAACATTGAATATAACCAAACTCTTGCAATTTTGTTTATCAACCTTAAATTTTTTATATGCAAGTTGACATTGTTAGGTGTAAGCATTAAACAACATTGTAATTAGGTTTAAGAGTTTGCCTATATTGAAAACCTTTTGTATAGGTTAAGTGTGAGCCTTTGGGAAAACACTTGAGAGGTTTTCTTATGTGAGCCTTAAAAACACAAATTGTGAAGGTTATATGTGAGCCATTAGTGTGAACTTGAAAACACCATTTAAAGTTAGTAGAACACTTAATTATGAAGAATTGGGGAATGGATGTAGGGATTCATTAGCACCTGAACTATTATAAAAATATTGTGTATTCATTCCTTCTCCTTCTCCTTCAATCTCCCAAATTCATTATCTTCCCTTTAAATTTTAAAATTCCTACCAATTTAACCCTATTTTTAGTGCTTAAGGGCCAACAAGTGGTATCATAGCCAAGTTCTCAATAAAACTCTTAATTGAGTAAGCAAAGACACATGGCAGAAGAAGGAATCTGCACTCATATTAAGCCATAATTTAATGGATCTGACTATGCACAACAGAAGTATAGGATGGAGATATATTTGGACAGTGATGTGGTGTACCTCTACGATATTATGGCAAAAGAATGGAAGATCCTACTAAGGTGGTTAATGGAAATGAAGAGTTAATCCCAAAGGAAGAGTGTGTGGAAGCTCGTAGAAGATCAAATGGAAGAAATAAAAAGGTAATGGCAATCCTTCTTAGTTCTTTATCAAGGAAAGAAATAGGAATAGTACAACATTGCCTCCCAGCCCATGGAATTTGGAAAGCTTTGGAGAATCACCATGAAGGCACAACCTTAGTGAAATCCAGCAAATTAGTATATATATATATATATATATATATATATATATATATATATATATATATATATATATGACATAATGGGAGCTATTCATGAGGAAAGACAATAAAAGTATTACTGATGTGATGAATAAACTTCAATCCATCATCACAAACATGAAGAAATTCGAAAGAAGACTCACCAATCATTTGATAAACAATAAAATAATTAAATCTTTACCTTTTGAGAAGTTTAGTGCCAAGGTTTATAGCATTCAATAGTCAAATCCAAAAATTGGAAAAGTACCAACAGATGTTCTCATAGGCAAGCTTCTCACTCATTAGCTAGCCCTAAAAAAAATAAGGAGATGAACAAGATGAGAGGACAAGGGGACAAAAATGACAAAATCGAGAATAAGACTTTGGCTTTCAAATCCTCATCTAAGGAAAAAGAAGTGGAAACTTTCTCAAGTGGTGATGATAGTGAAAAAGAAGAGGAGGAGCTACCCATGTTTTCTAGAAGGACCAAGGAGCTACTAATAAGAATAAAAGATAGAAGGAACTTCAAGAAGGCATCTCCTATTTGTGGAGGCATTAGCCCAAATGAAAAAGTATGGAAACTTTATGAATGATGTACTTTCAAAAAAAATTGGAGGAATTCAAGAGAGTTACTTTAAGCAAAGAATGTAGTGTCATTCTCCTTAACAAGTTACCTTTAAAAAGAAGAGATCCAAGGAGTTTGACTATACCTTGTGAAATTGGTCATGTTTCTTTTGAAAAAGCTCTTTATGATCAAGGCTTTAGTATCAATATAATGCCTTTATCTATTTTCAAAAACTAGATAGTGGCAAGATGAAACCTATCAAGATGTCTCTCTAAATAGCAGACCATAGTGGCAAGATGAAACCTATCAAGATGTCTCTCTAAATAGTAGACCATTCAATCATATATCCAAAAGGATAGTGGAGGAGGTGCTCATCAAGATGAACAAGATGATAATTTTGATGGACTTTATGGTTCTTAATATGAAGGTAGATAAAGAGATTTCACTACTCTTAGGATGACCATTCCTTGCTATCGGGGGGTCCCTTGGTTGATGTTAGAGTCGGAATACTCATCTTGTAGTTGAAAGACAAAGATGTAGTGTTCAACATGTACAAGGCCATTAAGAAACCTATGGAGGATCAAAGGAGCCTAAGGATTGACATCATTAAAGAATGTACCAAAGCAGTCTTTCAATAAAAACATGGGCTCCCATTATTGAAAAGATATCCATGGTAAGAGTAGAGAATGAGGAAAAGGAAAACACTATAAAGGTAAGTACCCCCCCTCCCTACTTTTGAGGTTTGTGACACTCTTTCTTCTTCACTTGTTATGATAAATACCTTGAGATAACCCCATCTTCCATTCTTAAACCTCTTCAAGTTGAGCTTAAACCCTTACCCCCCTTATCTTAGGTATGCATTCTTAAGGGATATGATAACACACTTTCAGTTATCATTTTTCAATGTGTTAGTTGTGTGCCCCCAAACAAATACTTGTAATGGATATTTTCTTAATAATTCCATGATTGAATTTTTATTATATATTTATTTTATTTATAGCTAAATGATAAATTCCATGAATAATTAATTTTACCTAATAGGTGTAACTTGATAGTAAAACCATTAGGTGTAAAGAATTATATTCTAAACTGTCCCTAGTCAATCATTATTATTGGGATAATAATGAATGAAGACTAGTACGTGTTTGATTGATGACTACATTTTACTAGTCATGAATGTGCAATATTAAGTCAAACACATAGATACATGTTTAAGAAACATTGTATTGGACCGACTTGTTGTGAGAACACTAAATGGATTATTAGTCATAAGTGACTCTCATGTAATAATATTAACTTAATTCTTTAACATGAAAATCACCATAGATTCCAATATGATGAACTCTATGTTTTTATATAGTCCAACATTATCTTTAATTGGATGATCATACATACTAATATTGGACATAGAGTAAAACATATAGAGGAATATAAGTGATTGAGAAGGAATTTGTCCCTCTACATTTATGACAAATACATCTCTAGGACCCTCGATAAGTTAAAATGAAGAGATTACATGGCCATATGATAATGAATTGATAAAGGTTATCAATTTCATTTTATATTTGTCTACCTAGAGATCAAGAAAGAATTAAACTATATAAGGATGACATGATTCGTGCCTTATGTTCAATTAAGATATAATGTGACCAAAGGATTATAATACTATTTGTGAAATAGATTAAGGTTAGGTTATTGACCTTTACATAATTTGGATAGTTATAATGTCTTACTAGAGGCCATTTATGACTTATGGGTCAAAAAAAGGATTTGGGCCACTTCTAACATTATGTGAACCCCACACATATAATAGGCCCAAAGCAAAATTGGATTTATTGCTCTCTCTATTTACAATTAAGATAATTAAAGATATTATCTAAATTATTTTATATTGCGATTTCATTTTTTTAAAAGGTTAAAAAGAAAATTGGATATTATTTTTATTTATATCTTTTAAGATACACAGTTGACATAAAATATCTCAACAGTTAATACACATAAACACATATTTTAGGGATTTTTGGATTAAAAAGGAGTGTTCACATTTTTCCTCATAAAACACAAAAACATCTTAGGGAAAGAAAAACCCTAATGCTAAATACAACTCATTTTTAGAGAAAACCTATTCATGTGGATACTTATAGAGGGTGATCATCTTTTGGTGACATCTTGATATGAGTTTAAGCTTGAGCTAGGGTGTTATTGGTGTAAACCCCCTCTCATCTTTCCTACAAATCTATCACCTTTTGCATAAATTAGTAAGAATCTTTTCCTTTTGATTTAATCGAATTGTATGGATGCTTAGAGGGCTTCCTTGTAAAAATTTTTGTTTTTTTTGACTATGCATATTCTACAAAACCCAACACAATGAGCTCACACAAACACAATAGGAAAAACTATTGCGATTGCTGAGAAATAGGATTACGGCCTTATGATGGACTATAACAGATATTAGGAGGATTAGTCTTTCACTTTGCATATATAAAATTTTAATAGAGAACAATCATAAACCTACCATATAGCACCAAACGAGCTTTAACCCTAACATGAAAAAGGTAGTTAGGAACGAAGGTATAAAGCTATTAGATTAGAAATAATCTACACTATTTTGGATAGCCCATGGTTAGTTCAGTTTAAATAGTTCCTAAGAAAAGGGGGTCATGATTGTCACTAATGAAAATAATGAACTTATTCTTACTAAAATTTTGATGAGGTAGAAAGTGTGCATTGATTATAAGAAGTTAAATGCGACAACCAATAAAGATCATTTTTCTTTGCCTTTTATTTACCAAATGTTGGAAAGACTTGCAAGACACAAGTTTTATTGCTTCCTAGATGGGTACTCGGGTTATTATCAAATTAAAACAGTACCAGAGGATCAAGAAAAGACCACATTTACATGCCCCTATGTTTCCTTTGCTTATCGATGCATGCCTTTTGGGTTATGTAATGTGTTTGCCATTTTTCAAAGATGTATGATGGCTATCTTCTCTAAAATGATTAAGAAAAATGGTGGAGATATTCATGGACGACTTTTTTTATTTTAGTGACTTTTTTGATCATTGTTTGGCAGGGTATTTTAAAGATGTGAAGAAACCAATCTTATGCTTGATTGGGAGAAGTTCAATTTCATGATACATGGTGTTGTGTTTGGGCATAAGATCTCATCCAATAGCATTGAGATGGAATAGGAAAAAATTAAAGGCATAGAAAGATTACACCTTCTTACATGCATGAAAGGAATAAGGAGTTTTATAAGACATAAGGGGTTCCATAGACATTTCATCAAAGATTTTTTAAAAAGTTTTGAACCCTTTTGTGATCTTTTAGCCAAGGATGCTCCTTTTAATTTTACTAATAAGTGTTTGGATACTTTCTATAAGTTGAAGAAATAACTCAGGTTTACTCCTATCGTGACAAAGTTAAATTGGTCTTTACCATTTAAATTGATGTACGATGCAAGTGACTATGTTACAGGAGTTATTTTGAGGTAAAGAAAGGACAAGAACCTTAATGTTATATACTATGCTAGTCAGACCATCAATGATGACCAAATCAACTACGCCACCACAAAAAAAAAAAGTAGTCTTATCTATTTTTTTGCTTTTAATAAATTTAGATTATATTTGCTTAGTTCTAAAGTGATTGTTTACATTTATCATGCAACCATATGATATTTGCTTGCCAAAAGGGATGTTAATCCAAGGTCTATAAGGTGGGTACATTAGTTTCAAGTGTTTGACTCGGAGATTAAGGATAATAAAGGATCCAAAAATCTAGTTGCCAACCATTTATCATGATTAGATGACATTCAAGGAGATGAGGTAAGCATGCCATCAATGAAACTTTCTCGAATGAGCAACTATTCCATCTTAAAGCCCTTCAAACCCCTTGCTATGTTGATTTTGTTAATTACTTGGTAAGTGGCATTATTCCTTATGATCTTAACCCCCATAAAAAAAAATTTACATGATGTTAAATTATATTTTTAGGAAGAGCCATATTTATTTAAGGAATGTGTCAATGGAATTATAAGGAGATGTGTATCGAAGGAAGAGATGGGAGTTATCTTGCTCCATTATCATACACAAAAATGTGGAGGGCACTTTAGTCCATCCAAAATGATACAAATTAGGTGGAATTAGCTTCTTACCCATTAGACGAATACAAGTCCCAAGTATAATTCAAAGATAAAAAAGAAGATAAATCCTTAAATCTAAATTAAATATCTAGAAAACTTATTTCTAGAAACCTGAAATATGTGATTTAAGTTGTGTTAATCTCAATCCTAAATTAACCAAGTAATTCAAGATGTAGATTAAACTAGTTTTCTGAAATTATCAAGCTCGCTAAATAATCTCACCAAGTCCACTAAAGAATTCAATAAGAGAATCAATCTAACAATGTTTAAGTAAAAATCATTTGATCTCTTATTAATAATCAAATAGAGGCTTAAATACCCTTTACAAATGTTAAGAAAAACCTAAAATATCCTCTCTAATTTGGCCTTACAAGTTTTGGCCTTATTTACAACTCTTAAACCTATTAGGATAACTAATCTTACTCTCATATAAAGACTAAAAGCAAATAATCCTATTGGTTGCCATGATCTGACCTAAGTAATCCTATTGGTTGCCATGATTTGGCATAACTAATTTTTAGCATTAAAACGCCTTATTTCAAGGTCCTTCACATAAGTAAATAACTAACTAAAGAATCTTAATTAAAACATCATGTTATTTAGCCAACTAATGCTTATTAAGAAAATCTATCATGGATCTTTAATATTTGGGTTTATCTTCACCTTTTGGGTTTAGTCTCCATGCTATGGCCAAATGGTGTTGGGCTTTGGTCCTCTCCATCAGTTGGGCTCCATTGGATTAAATTAACCACTCCATTTGAAGAGTCCAAGTTCCCATCTTTATGTTTTTGGGCTTTATGCAATCCATGATCTGTTTGGGCCAATTCTTTCCATATCTTCCCTTGTATAAAAGCTCAAAGTGCATATTTAAACTTCGTTATCCTTCCTTTTGTAATTAAGCCTTAAAGTTGTAATGGATCCTTATTGGAATTTCCTTGGCCGAATGCATCATTCCCTCCTTCCTCAGGAGGATTTGTCTTCAAATCTAAACCTTCATCCAAATCAAAAGGAGATAAATTAACAACATTAAAAGTAACAATAACATTGTAATCACTCAGCAAGTCTAATTTGTCTCTAAAACCTGAAAAGGTCCATCTCCCTTAGGGCTAAGCTTACTTTTCCTAAAGATTAGGAAATCTTTCTTTCCTAAAGTGTACCTAAATCCAATCTCCTAGTTTAAATACAACTCTAACTCTATCGCTATTTGTGTTTTTAACTACTTGTTCAATCCTCTTTTCTATGTTCAAATGCACCTTCTCATTCAATTGCTTAACATAATTAGATTTCTTTTTCCCTTCTAAGTCTACACATAGAATTTGCATTTGAACATAATGGACTTAATGGTACATACCTATAAACAATTTCAAAAGGGCATTAATGGGTGGATGAATGCACACTTCTATTATATGCAAACTTTATATGTGGTAAACAATCCTCCTAAGATTTCACATTTTTTTTAATTAAAACTCCTAAAATTTGCCTTAAAGTTTTATTAACAACTTCAATTTAACCATCAGTTTATGGATGAGAAGAAGTAGAAAACAACAATTTAGTTCCTAATTTACTCCACAATGTTTTCCAATTGAAGCTCAAAAACTTTATATCCCTATCACTAACAATTGTTCTAGGCATACCATGTAATCTTACAATTTCTTTGAAAAACAAATTTGCAACATTGATGGCATTATCAATTTTGTGACATGCAATAAAGTGTTCCATTTTAGAAAATCTATTAACAACCACAAAAATAGAATCATTACCGCACTTTGGCCTAGTAAACCTAAAACAAAATTCATTGAAATATCAATCCAAGGTGTACTAGGTATGGGTAAAGTCATTTATAATCCATGTGGTTTCAATTTAGGCTTAGCATATTTACATGCAACACATCTAACATAAATTTGTTGTACATCAATTTGCATATTGGGCCAATAAAAGTGTTCATGCAATACATCTAAGGTTTTTTGCACATCAAAGTGCCTCATAAGCCCACCCCCATAGGCTTCCCTAATTAGCAATTCATGTAAAGAAGATTTAGGCACACAAAGTTTATTATCCCTAAATAGAAATCCATCATGCCTATAAGTGGTTTTCTTAAAATTTTAATAGCATTGGTCGAATTCAACATCATTAACATACAAGTCTTTAATGTACTCAAAACCAAACAAATTAGAATCTAAAAGAGTAAGAAGAACATACCTTCTAAATAGTGCATCGGCCACTACATTACCTTACCTTGTTTATACCTTATTACATATGGAAGAGACTTTATGAATTCACTTCTTTTAGCATATCTTTTATTTAGCTTTTATTATCCCTTAAGGTATTTCAAAGAATCATGATCTATATCGATAACAAATTATTTAGGTCAAAGATAATGTTGTCATATTTGTAAAGCCCTAACTTATGCATACATCTCTTTATCATAGGTTGGGTAGTTAGGAATAGGCCCACTAAATTTTTCACTAGTAAGCAATTGACCTTCCTCCTTGCATCAAAATAGATCCAATGCCCAAACCTGAAGCATCACATTCAATTTCAAAGGTGTTAGCAAAATGAGGAAAAGCTAATGATGGTGCATTAGTTAATTTATATTTAACAAATCAAAAGCCTTTTGTTATTCCTCCCCTCATTGAAAACCAACACTTTCCTTTACAATTTTAGTTAAGGATGCCACAATTGTGATAAAATCTTTAACAATTCTTCTATACAAACTAGCCAAACCATGAAAAGATCTTACCTCACTTGTGGTAGTAGGTTTCGGCAAAGAGGAAATAACACTTACCTTTTATTCATCAACTTCTATTCCATCTTTACTTACCATAAATCCTATGAAAACAAGTCCACTAGTACAAAAAGAACACTTTTTAAAGTTAAAACAAGTCTACTAGTATAAAAAGACACTTTTTAAAATTAACATATAACTTTTTCTTGCACAAAACACTAAAAACCAACCTAACATACTCTAAATGCTCTTCTAAAGATTTAGAATATACAAGAATGTCATCAAGATAAACAACTACAAATTTTCTTAAATATGCATGCAACACATGATTCATCAATCTTGTAAAAATGCTAGAAGCATTAGTTAGCCTAAAAGCCATCACTAACCATTCATACAAGCCATATTTAGTTTTTAAAAGCTATTTTCCATCATCCCCCTCACGCATATGAATTTGATGATATCCACTCTTTAAATCAATTTTTGAAAACATTCATGCAACATGCAATTCATCTAGCATGTGATCTAACCTAGGAATTGAATGCCTATATTATATTGTAATTTTATTAACTGCCCTACAATCTGTACACATGTACCATGATCATCCTTTTTAGGTGCAAGCAAAATAGGAATAACACATGGACTCATACTCTCCCTTACTAAACCTTTCTCCATTAGCTCTTTTACTTACCTTTGAAGCTCATTTGTCTCTTCGGGATTACTTCTATAGGCTGGTCTATTATGAATTTGAGAGCCCAAGATGAAATCAATTTAGTGTACAATACCTACTAAGGGTGGTAATCCTTTCGGGACATCTTCAGGAAATAAATCTACAAATTCATGCAATAAAGAAACAAAACTACTAGGAAGAAAATTGGTTAGATCATCACTAAAAGAAAAACATGTTAGTTGTAAATCTTTGTACAATAGAATAGCCATGGGTATTTTGGCTAGCAAGGCTTTCCTCACATCCCTCTCATTTGCATAAAAAACTCTATTCACAACCTCTCCCTCTGCATGCCCCTTTCTTTCTTTTTGGGTATCCTCTCTTTTCTCTCCATTTTCACTGTAATCGCATGCTCTTGAGTTTTCTCACAAATCTCCTTTTCTCGTGCTAATTCTTTTTCTTGTTTATGCACGTATTGTCTCTCTTTCAAAATTTATTGATCTTTATAAATTTGAGAAAGTGATAAAGAAGATAATACAATGTGTTTACCCCCAAAAGCAAACACATTTACATTAGAAACCCATCATGTTTTGCCCTCTTATCATATTGCCAAGGACAACCCAAAAGCATGTGACTTACTTGCATAGGAATAACATCACATAACACCTCATCCTTGTACTTGCCCATTGAAAATGCTATCCTAACTTGTTTTGTAAATTTAATTTTTCCATATTCATTTAGCCATTACAAATGATATGGTTTAAAATGCTTTAAAGTTGGTAATTTCATCTTTTGAACTAGATAGGTACTAACTGCATTAGTGCAACTACCACCATCAATTGTAACAAGACATAAGTCACTATATATTTGACATCTTGCATGAAACATATTTTCCCTTTGCACATGTTCATCCTTTATTTAGGCATTTAAAGTACGTCTAGCCATAAAAATATCTTTACTTGTTACCTTATTGGGGTCTTCTTCATCAACATCACTAACATCTTCTAATGAAGGCATTTTAGGATCTATTTCTTCTCCATCTTCATCTTCACTAGTAATCTCACCATCTCGTAAAACCATTGTTCTTTTATTGAGGCAATCACATGCAACATACCCTTTTCCTTAGCATTTGAAACAAATAATTAAGCTACCCTTATTATGCTTATTAGGTTCAGCCCTAGTAGGAAAATTGGGTTTCCCTCCTTCTTTCTTAGGTGGTTCGGCCTTGGACCTCATATTGGGCTTATCACCACTTTTAAATTTGTTAGTCAAAGAAACTAAATTGAAAGTGGGCCTAGATGGCTTACCCTTTAATTGCTTTTCCACCTTGATAGCAATGTGGTAAAAATCCTCCAAATCATTATAGGTGTACATCTCCACTTGATTAACAATTTCTTTGTTGAGTCGAATAAGAAATCTAGCCATAGTTTGCTCTATGGTCTCCTAAATTTCAGCCATAATCAAAGTTACTTCTAACTCTTGATAATATTCTTCCACACTTTTTCTCCCTTGTTCCATGGTCTCCTCAATTTCAACCCTAATCAAATCCTTATAATAATGATTAGGTATAAAACATTTTCTCATGACTCTTTTCATCTCTTCTTAAGAACTAATTGGACTATCCCTACATCTTTTCCTAATGTACATGATTTGATCCCACCATATGAGAGCATAATCTATAAACTCTGTAACTACAAGCTTAACTTTCTTTTCCTCATTATAATTTTGACAATCAAATACAAAGTCTACTTTTTTTTTTCCTATAATAAATAAGACTCGGGATCACCCTTGCCATTAAAAGTAGGAATTTTTAGCTTAATGCCACTTAGATTGCCATCTTGCTTGTTTGATCTTCAAGAACTTTACTCATTTGTAGTGTCTTCCCCCTCATCATTAATAAATCTACCATGCTTTGGTTGTCTTGAATGGGTGTGTGTACTATTGGAATTGGAGGTGTTTTGAATACTCCTAAGTTGTTCTTTCACCTCTTTAAACTCTTGTTAAATAAGGGTCATAGTATCTTGCATAGCTTTCATAAGCAACCTCCACTCTGAATCACTTTTAGGTTTTGCCATGGTTAGTAGGATAACAAAACAAAATTCTCATAAACACTCCCTGATGTCTTTACACTCAATTGATGGCACTCACACTCATGCTTAACTTAAAATTGACTTTTACCCTCTTATGAACTTACACACTTTTGTCTTTTACCACCCAATATTCTTTTCTTTAAGTTCTTTAAAGACTAAGTTACTTTATGTTAAAACAAGCTCGAACTAAACACAAAACAAGCATAAATTATACCTAAACACTTAGACAACAAAGAATTAAAAGTAACACAATCTGATTGCAATCAAACAAATAACTAAAGACCTAATTAAAATTTAAGAATTTAAAGGTAGGAAAAGTTGTAAAGTAGTGTTTTCAATCAAAATATGTTGAAATTAAGCTTACACTGAATGATTCAAAGGGACTTTCTATTTTCGACTTTAAAATGATAAGTGTGCAATCTTTACCTTCTTTTCTTTCCTTTCCTTTTCTTTTGAAGTTTTTCTCTTCTTTTTTTAAATTTTATTTTCTTTTCTTTTTAACTTTGGAAGCTAAAATAGAACCAAAATTGCACAAATTATAAATAACAACTCTAAAAAAACAAGAAACATAAAAATAACCGAATTTAGGAATTTGAAGGGTATTTTAATAATTTTTCCCTTGTTTGAATTCTAGATAAGTTCAATCCTAGGCACCAAGAAACACCAAAAAAGTGATTAGCAACAAAAAGAAACAAATTAGAATAAAAGGGACGAAGGAATTGCAAGAAACAAGCAAAATTCAAGTTTTCTTATTTTAAGGAAATTTTGGCGAACTTCTAAATTTCAAGGAATTTCTTGAATCAAACACTTCAAATCTACAATTAGAGACACAAGAAAGGTTAATCCACAAAGAAAATTGTATTTAAATTGAAAGAAACATAGAAATCCAACTAGAACTAGGAAACAAGCTTATTTTGCAAAGTTCCTTAATTTAAGGATATTTTGTAAAAGTATGTGATTTTTTTTTAAAATTTTGTGATGAAATTTGATATAGGATGATGAATCAAGCTAATTTAATGACTAGAAGTGAAAAAAAAAAATTGTAACTCAATTGGACAAGTAGAACTAGATTGGTGCTAGAATGGCTTAAATCACAATTTCCTTGTTTTTAAGCAAAATTTTGAAAAGCAATTTGTTCCAATTTGATTCTAATAATGACACACTAATTCAATGATGAAAATCAAAGAAAATAAAATGTAACACAATGGAACTTGATGGAACCAAACTAAGAAGAAGATGAGGCATAATGCAATTTCTAATCGTAAGAACACAAGCAAACAATGAAAAACAATGCAAGAACACCTTTTGATCTTGAATAACTTTCACTTTGATCAATCTGATATAAACAAGGTGGAATTAGCTTCTTACCTATTTAATGAACACAAGTCCTTTGGTATAATTCAAAGATCAAGAAAAAGATAAATCCTCAAATCTAAACTAGTTCTCCAGAAAACTTATTTCTAGCAACCTGTAATATGTGATTTATGTTGTGTTAATCTCAATCAAAAATTAAACAAGTAATTTAAGACGTAGATTAAGCTAGTTTAGCAAAATTATCAAGCTCACTCAACAATCTCTCCAAGTCCACTCAATAACTCAATAAGAGAGTCAATCTCACAAAGTTTAAGCAAAAATTATCTTATTAATAACTGAATAGGGGCTTAAATACCCTTTACAAATGTTAAGAAAACCCTAAAAAATCCTCTCTAATTTAGCCTTATAAGTTCTAGTTGAATTTACAACTCCTAAACCTATTAGAATAACTAATCTCACTTTCACATAGAGACTAAAAGCAAATAACCCTACATTTTGTCTTTATTTTTCTTTACATATTACATTTTCTATTCCATGGTTTTTTTTTTCTCTCTTTTGTTTTGTTTTTATGGGATCAAAGCTCAAGGACTTCGTCATTGCAAGCTTTGATTAAGATAGGAGAGTTTTTTTCCCACTTATTTTACTTTTTATGATGATCTTTGTGTTTGATGTGATGTTTTTATTAATTTATTTGCATTTTGGATGTTTTTACTATGTGTTTCATGTTAATTTTATGTACAACAATTATTAAGATGAATAAATGACCATGAAAGGTATGACTCATAGGCATTAGGATGATTAATACTTGATAAAAAGAGCATTTGTAAAACACATGGCTAAGGCACACAACCATGCATCGAAAGGAAGCAATTAGGCGATAGAAAATATAAGTGTGTGGCATGATTGCACGGTCGTGCATGTTTATCACATGGCTTTGTCCCCTTAGTGTAAGGTCATGTGTCCCTTGTACCTAATGTTCTATCAATAGGGAGAATATTTGGAGAATTTGTGATCCTAAGGCATTATCTCACTCTGCTACTTTGAATGATGTGTTTTGAATGATACAAAATAATAACAAAACCAAGGGAAATTCTAATGTTTGTATTTTTGTCTTTTTGTATCCTATTAACAAACCCAACAAATGGTAAAGGGAGAGAATAAACGCAATGGGCATTGAATAATATGCAATGAGCATTGAGCAAATGTTACAGATGTCCAAAGCATTCTTAACCATCCAACAGGCATTAAGAATCTAACCATTGGCATTGGAGAAGTGATCTAGTTCAAGTTATGTTGAAACTCGCAATGTGTGTTGATCTAGACCTAGCAACAAGTGTTTTATATTTGTAATAGGTGTTGGAAAAGTAATCAACTTTGAGCTCTACTCCCTAGACATTGCAACGTGCATTGCTCTTTCCCAAAAGGAGTTGAAAAAGTGTTATGGATTGAGTTAAAGCTTTTGAACCTTATAAGAAGTCACACTCCATATCTCATTAGGCATTAAAGTTATTGCCAATGGGCATTGCGAATTCTCTAATGGTCGTTGAAGCATTTTTGAAGTTTTTGAAAAATAGAGCATAAAGTTCATACCTTTGGGAAAATCAACAATAAGCATTGATTTTACTTCCACGAGCATTGAGGTCAAAGCCAATGACCATGGAAGGATGAACAACAGGCATTGGAAGTATCCATTACAAGACCAACTGGCATTGTTAAGAATCAATGAACATTATCACTTTTAACGGCTAGTTTTGTAGAAAAACTATTTACACTGAACATCAACTATTCTCATAGCTAGTTTATAGTTTTGGCTATATAAGAAACATTTTTTAAGATTAGAAATAGGTTAGAAACTTTAGAGAATATTTGTAATCAATTCAAGAACATCTAATAAGCTATTTGTACAAACCTATTGGTGTTGCTTTAATTTGGATAGGGTGAGAATTATTTTGTAACTCTTTAATAGTAGCCTTTCTTGAGCATTAAAAGTGTAATTACTGCCCAACTAAAGAGGCATTCACACTACTTAGGTCCTTCCTTACTAATGGTTAAAAGGTTGGTATTTTGCCTTAGAAAAATGCTAAGGGTTGGGTTAGCCCTCTTATTCCTTGTCAAAAGAGAGTAATTATAAAGCTTGTCCTTGAACTTGGAAAACAGAAGGTTCTTCCTTAGCCTAGAAAAGGGAAGGCTTTTCTTGAGCCTTGAAAAAGAATAAAGAGACATAAGTGACAGCTTAGGGGTGGAGTAGGTGCATTGTTGAACCACTATAAATCTATATGTCGATTTGTGTTTGTTGTTTCCACATTGTTTGTTTGTGTTTCTATTTATAACCCAATTCACTCGCCTTGAGTTGCCTCATATGCATCCAAACCAACACCTAAAATCTAGTGTTTGCCCATAATGCATAACCACGTGACATGGTTGTGCACCCTTGTTAAAAAAAGGTCTTGAACCTACTCAAAACACACGACCTCAATACATGGTCATGTGCTTTTAAAAATACTCATTTTAAACCCTCACGCCCTTCATCTTCTTTACACTTTTCTCTTAAAAATCCTAAGACAGTCGTGCATCTCCCCTTCCCTTTCCCTAAATCAGCCTTTCGACTATCAAAACTCCACCAAAACATCTTTCCTCAACCTCTAATCTCAATTTCCATCATGTCTAAGAGGCTCAAGATCACCTCCAAGTGAAGACCGACTCCTCAAGCTCTAATCTTCCTTTAGTGCTACCACCAATCTTTAGGAAAGATGAGTGTGCAACCAAGTATGAAATCCTCTCCATACGTCCACTCTTCCCCAATAAGTTTATTGACATAGGCACTCTAGCAAAAGTGGGCTTACTTGATCTCCACACCTTTTCATATAAATATTTGACTTTAAAATTCCTTGCTAACTTATATGTTGAATCTAGGAAGATGAATAGACTTTACCCTTTTAAATTGTATCTTTTTAATTGCTTAACTAGCCCTATACCCTACCCTTAAAAGAGGTTGTACAAGCTTTTTAGTTGAACAATTAAGGATTTATTGATTTTTTGGAAAACTTTGATAACCAAGTAGTTTAGGAATCTTTAGGTGGGCAATCGCATTATGAAGCATGGGTTGGTAAGGTTTCAAAGATTAAGGAGCTCCCTTGGTGTTATATGCACCTTCTACTTTCATATTAGGTAATGGGTAAAGGTGAGAGAAATAGGGTAGTCAATCATAATGAATTATTATTTTGTGGTGCATAAAATTTGACCATTCCATTAACACCTTTTGGTCAATTGTCTATCATATGGGTATGGTTGCTAAGAGAGACCATAACGGTATTTATGTTGGCAATTTTGTGACCATCCTTGCACATTATTTATAAGTTTATGACCCTTCCTCTAATACACACATTATAAAGGCCAAGGGTGATTATTACTTGTTAGATGAGAATATGCTTCGTATTAGTCTTATCAAGAAAGAGGGTGCTAAGTATGTGTTAATCTAAGATACTAAAGCAGAGGGGAGTGATGAAAAAGGTGTTGTACTGTAAGATGTACCCATATGAGGGACCTTTTCTCTTGTTCCACCAGCACCGCCTATGAGTAATTTAAAAGATATCTTGGTGTGAATGGTGTCTCATTTAGAGCATATGGACCATCGGTAAGCTATTTTTGAAGAAGAGATGTTGTGGATACTTTGAGGCATTAGATACTCGAATGATGGATGTATATGGGCATCTCTAAGCATACCTTAGCTATGTTGAGTTTCTTCCTCCACCACTTTCAATGGATTGATCATCCCATCTTCTTTTTTATATTTATTTTTATTCTTGAATACATATTTTTATGTTTTGTAATGTTTAAACTTTAGACACATTAGATTTGTTTGTATTGATCATGATTTGCACTTTTGTGTTTCTTGTGCTTGATAATTATGAATAAAGCTTGTTATTCTAATTTTATGCTAAATATGATGTGTTGCCATTGAGGTCCTTGTATTTACCTTTATGCCACTAATCTTTTATGTTATGTCTAAATAAGGCCTTCATTTATGTTCTTGTACTTATAATGGATGAAGGCTTTATAATACTACTTATGCTTAGTTTGGTAGGATTTTCACACCTCCTTCTAACATATTTGTAAGGAAAGTCCTCGCCCTTCACTCTTTTTTTCCTATTTTTAATCACTAAGGACAATGATATTTAAGTTTTTTGGGGGGGGATTTCTTTGACCTTCTTTGTCTTCACTTGTTCACTATTGAGTGCATTTATGCCTACACTTGATATTATATTAATTTTATGTCTTTAAGTAATTCTTGTTAAGCTTAATGTCAATTTAGTAATCCTTTTAGTTAGTTTTGGTTTGAGATTTTAAGGTGAAAAATCAATGAAGAAATTTTATAATCATTGTTTGGATTTGATTAGGTTAATTTCCCTTGTGATAATAATTTGAGCTTGATAGTCATGTTTCTATTCAAAATTGGTTAGACACATTAGAACATACTATGCACACTTGGCAAAATAAGAATTTCACTATAAGATGTTTCAATCACACCACTTTAAGTTAAAGGAAACCTCTACATATGTTAGAACAAGGTAAAATCCTATAACTTGGTAACTTTAAGGAAATGAATAAGGCATTCTTTAATTGCCTCATTTAACCCCCATTTGCACCACTTATTGCATTGACCCTTGTCACCCTTTTGAACCATAATACATATGCATTTATAAGTATAACAAGCCTCTTCTTTCTTGAACCCAACATCATCATCATAACCATATAGCCTAAATGAATTTTGGCCTCCCTTTATCAAGAGAAATAAAGTTAGGACGTGGTTATATAATGATGCCTTATATAGTCATTCATGTGCATTTGTGTATATTTAAAAAATTGGCAAAAATGGCTTGCTTATTTAGAGGAAACCTCTATATATGCTAGAACAAGTTAAAACACCATTTGAAAGGAAATCCTAAAACTTGGTAACTTTAAGGAAATGATTAAGGAATTCTTTGATTGCCTCATTTAACCCTTGTCCATACCTCTTATTGCATTGACCCTTATCACCCCTTTAAGCCATAATGCATACTCACTTGTGATTATAACAAGCCTCTTCTTTCTTAAACCCAACATCATCATCATAACCATATAACTTAAATAAAATTTTGCCTCTCCTGCCAAGAGAAATAAAGTTAGGAAATGATTATATAATGATGTGTCATATATTTGGTCATTTATGCACATTTGTGTATATTTGAAAAATGGGCAAAAAGGGCTCAATTATTATTATTCTTTGCATTATGAAGGTCAATTCAAGTTTAGGGTTGGAGCACGGATATTATGAAATTTTACTCTTACATGTGCTTCATGATTAAAAAAAGAAAAAGAAAAGGGGAAAATAAATTAATAAAAGTGAAATAATGATGAAAAAAAAAGGTGATGAGAAAATAAGAAAAATAAAAATAAAATGGTAAGAGAAAGCAATATGAGATCAAGTTGCCTAGGGAAATGAGGTGTTATAGATGTTATACAAGGAGCAAACATGAGTTATACATATGTAGTGATCTATTATGCTTTGCATTATTAGCATAACCAATGCTCTAGTAAAATTTCGCTTGTTTGGGACTTGATCACTCTTTGTTAAATTATCCCTAAGCTCTACATGGATCTTATGTGACTCATATTGCTTTTTCCTTAATATAAGACTCTTTGGTTGCATTAATTAGTTATGCTAGTAATTATTAAGTGATTCATATTATTGATTGACTAGCCATTAATCATATTAGTTATGTGAATCGATAATCGAGAGATAGTTTTCATAGAATGGATCCTTCAATAATTCTCTTACTTTGTTATGAGTTTAGGAACCTTAATAAATCACTGTTATCCTCAGAGTCTTATTTAGTAAGGCAATTATATGATGTCTAGCTTTTGAGTTGAGGAACCTCTAGCTTAACAAGCTTTTATATGTTAATGGACACATGAGAAAGAGATTGATTAATCACCTTAGTGACTTGATAATAGCACATGATGAGTGAACCAACTAAACAAGGAAAATCACCTTAGTGACTTGATAATAGCACATGATGAGTGAACCAACTAGATGAGGAGAATCACCTTAGTGACTTGATAATAACACATGATGAGTGAACCAACTAGACGAGGAGTAAGAACCCATTAGAAAGTCACCAAGTAAAGTTGAACCCCAAGCCACCCTTTTCCATTGATTGTTTCCCATTATTACTAGTGTTCATTTTATTTTTTTATTTACAATTTAAAGTGACATTTATTATTTACTCTCTAGATAATATAAGGCACCAAATACTTAGTACTTAAACCTGATCCTTATGGGAATGATATCCATACTTCAACCTGATCCTTATGGGAATGATATCCATACTCTTGTACACTTTATTACTTAATGACTGTACACTTGCAACTCAAGGGTTTATTTATATAGCACTAACCCGTCATCAAGTTCCTTGATGATTAATCATTAAATTAAGTTTCTTGATGATATTTGACATTTTAAACCTTATGGTTAAAGTTAAATGTGATTGGAGGAGATGTTCTTTATTTATTTGGGTTGGGATTATACATAATGTCTTAATGAGTATATGGATAATTAATGATGAGAAATGAATGATGAATTTAGGAGTATAAATTGATGACTATGAAATAAGTTAAATATTATAACTATGGATTACTACAAGATTATATAGTGATGTTAATATTGATACTATGAATGAGATAAAAAAAAAAAAAGTAGTGGCGATGAGCTTAGTATGATGGGTGATAGTTACGTTATAAGTTAAAGTTAATGAAAGTTATATTTATATGCTTGATTAAAGTTCACGACTTCATTGTCCTTATAAGAGCTTTTGCTTTATTATGATACATGTTATGCTTATGTTATATATTATATGGCTGAGTTTGAGTAACTCTCTAAATTCTATATGTTATAATAACAATACAATGTATGTTTATGCTTAGGCATGTGTGTATGAGATGATTAAGAGTAAGTAAAGATAAAGCTAAAGCAAATAAGGCTAAAGCAAGGAGATAGAGAAACAATAAAGCGTAAATAAGGAACAATTATGGCTAGCAATACAAGGTAAGGGATTATATTATGGCTTTTAATATCCATCCATACATGCATCATAAATTTATATATTGGCCATAGTAGGCCAAATTATATTAGTATCAAAGTCATATGCATTTGTATGAATGAAATGAAATGTCATGAAATAAAATGTTATGTTTAATTTCCATGTGATGTAAGGGTAGTTTAGGGAAGAAGTGGAAATCTAAATAGTCATATCTAGTTATGCAAGGGTTGTAACCTATGTGAAAATGAAGGTAATGATATGCATGCATAACACAACTGGTAAGAAAACTCTCATGCATAAGAGATAAGAAAAGGATAAGGCTAGTGAGGCAACTCCCTCAAGATCGCACAACAAGAGAAGCAACTCCCCTCTGTGAGAAAGATAAGAAAACCAAGTAGGGATTCCCATGAACTTGACTATCCATATGTATAATTATATGCCATGTAAATGTTATATGTAAATGATATGTCATTTGACTAGAAATGCATTCATATAAAGGCATGTGAGCATGCATACATATAATACAAATTCCTCATTGCGTTTCTCGCTAGGAGCTCATTCCCCACACACATATTATTTTACAGGTTAAGTATAGGACTGATGCATGGATATATGCTTAAGGTTAAAGGTTAATGATAATGTTTTAAGTTATATATCACATATTATTATATCACTAAATTGTTTCTTAGAAGTTGCCTATAATAATGATGTATATGTACAATTGAAAGAGTTATAAATGTATTAAGTAAAGTGTTAAGTTATATTTTATATTCTTAGTAATCTCCATAAAGTCCAAGCTATGAATAATGTGATATGTATATGTCTAAGGTTGATATAATGAAAAATGATTATGATGCATGATTACTGGAAATGATGCTAAGGCACACAAAGATTTATGACCCATGTAAGATAAATGTTGAATGCTTATGATAATGGAAGAATATTATAGCTAGAACAACCATAAATGGACCCCTAATTCTAGGATCATTTAAATGGGAGAGTTTAATAATTAATGATATTTATACAATGAACGTAAGAAAATGAAAGAATGAAAGGTTGACTAGTGAGTCTCGACTCCCCCAACCTTGACATGATAAGAAATAAATTAAATGGTTATAGGACAATGTAAGAAAGTCTTTTATGACATGTTTAGGATCAAGCTTAGCTTAAATCCCTAACTCTTATTTATATTATCCTAAGAATCTAAAGTGAGGCAAATGAAAGCTAATAAGGTTTATAGGCTAAGAAGTATAAATTTAAGATTTAAGGTATCAAAGAGTTTATAAGTAGGCTTTAACCATAAGTAATTAGGCTTGTTATAGGTTGTTGAGACCTTTATCTTCTTTTTCCCTATGTTGACATAACCATAAATTCGAGTCATGACATACCCTTAAAAACGTCTCTTTTTATTATTTTATGAGTTCATTAAAGATAATTAATGGCAAGGTGTTATCTTTTCCTAAGAATGCATATCTAAGATGAGAAGTTAAAAGTTTAAGTTCAAGTTGAAGAGGTTTAAGAATACAAGGAGTTATCTCAAGATATCTCTCATAGTCCAAGGTTTCAATGAGAGAAAAAGAAGAATAAGGATTGTCAAATATTTCAAAATTAGTGATTACCTCATAAGTGCCTACTAGTGAATCTTTTTTCCTTTCTTACTATGACAACTTTCTCCTTTTCTTGAAAGATTTATTATGCACATTCTTTAATTACAACAATCTTCATGCATCTTTTCATCTTCCATGGTTTTTTAATAAATTGCAACATGTTGAACACTACCTCTTCATCACCAACTTGCAAGGCTAAGGTGCCCTCATAAACGTCTACAAGTGCACCTGCAGTTGCTAAAAATAGGTGGTCTAAGAGGAGAGGAATTTTCATATCTTCTTTTATGTCTAAAAATCTATAGGAATTATAAATTTATCTAGTTTAATGAGCGTATCTTCCACAATCCTTTTAGATATTTGATGGATTGATTAGCTAGTTGTAGAGAAATCCTTGTTGGCCTTATATCTTTAATATATAATTTTTCAAATAAAGATAAAGGCATTATATTGATTCTAAAACTTAAATCACAAAGAACTTTATTAAAAGAAAGATACCCAATACAATAAGGAATAAAGAAACTCCTAGGATTCCCCCGTTTTGGAGGTAATTTGTTAAGGAGCTTGGCACTACATTCTTTTATTAGTATGACTCTTTCACATTCTCTTATGATCTTTTTTAAAGGACATTTTTAATGAATTTAGCATATTTTGGCATTTAGGAGGGTGCTTCTATAAAAGGTATATTAATTTGAATCTTCTTTAGCATTTTCTAAGAATTTTGCAAATTATTTATCTACCACATGTTACTTAAGTCTTAAAGGGAAAGGAACAAGAGGTATGTATGGCTTGATTTTCCCATTTGGCTTGTCTTCCTTAATGAGCTCTTGTACTTGTTCTTCTTCACCATCTTCTTTTTCCTCTTCTTCCACCTTTGAATTTAGCTCTTTGTACTCATTAGGGTGATAACTTTAACTTGGTCTATGGGATTCACTTTGGAGTTACTTGTGTGAAAGGCTCAGGATATAGAACTTAGAGCATTAGCTATTTGGCTAACTAGTACCTCAAGGTTGTGAATAAAAAGAAGAATGGTTTTTAGTGATAAAATTTATTTTAGCATATAACTTTCTTATCATCTCATTTTGATGATTAAGTCTAGCATCAGTCTTAGAAATAAATTTTTTCATGAGGCTTTTTATGTTTATTTTCCTTTACTGAGATTAGTAATTTGTTGGTGGGGCTGAAAACTAGATAGGTCTTATGTTTTAGGGTTCAAGTATTGTGATTAGACTAAGAAATGTTTGTTTGACTACTTCATTTCTAGGTAAAAGAATAGGAACCTATTGTTAGCGCAAATTTTTGTAGATGATATAGTATTTGGTGCTACTAATGTTTGCATTTGTTAAGATTTCTTTAAAGTAATGAACAGTGAGTTTGAAATGAGCATGATAGGAGAACTCAAAATCTTCATTGGATTACAAATCAAACAAGGATAGGAAGGAATCTTTATTAACCAAGCTAAATATACAAAGGAACTAATCAAAAGATTTGGCATGGAAAATAACAAACTATGCAACACTCTTATGAGCACTAACATCAAGCTAAACATGGATGAATATGGAAAGATTGTGGATTGAAAGCTATACAAACGTATGATTGGTAGTCTATTCTATCTCACAACCTCTAGACCTGATATTATGTTTAGTATTTGCTTGTTTGCTAATATTAATCTAAGACAAGCAAATAACAATATCAGGTCTAGAGGCTGTGAGATAGAATAGTCTACCAATCATACCTCTATATAACTTTTGGTCCATATTCTTACCATGTTCATCCACATCTAGCTTAATGTTGGTGCTTATAGATGTTTTACAAGGTTTGTTATTGCCTATGCCAAATCTTTTGATTAGCTTATTTGTTTTTTTGGCTTAATTGTTGAAAATTCTTACCTTTCCTTATTTGATTTGTAATCCAATGAAGAGTTTAAGTTCTCCCCGCAAACTCATCTAAAACTCACTCTTCAGTACGTTTTAGGTCTCTGAACATAAGCACTCATTATATATATTTAGATATATCTCTATATATATCT
>CATIWR010274468.1:0-10981 GCA_949677035.1 Omphalea diandra
TATATATATATATATATATATATATATATATATATTGTAATACATAATAAGTGCAATTTGGGGTCTTAAATATGAAATTACTATTACACATGTTCACACTTTTATCTAATATAAATGTATTTAATATATTAGTTGGATATACACATTCAATGTAGGTTTTTTTTAATATATTTTTTTGTTAACAAAATAATCAAGATCTTGTGATGAATTACAAATTAGTTGCAAAAAATACTTTCTTTGTTCACCAAAGCTGTGATAATGTAACACAAAATTTCTGATAATTAATGCCGTTATGTTTGTATCACTATAAAATTACAAACTTAGATAATGATTTATATTTTTGTTATCAAATGTTCATTTTTTGTGGTGAGTTTAAATGTCCTCATTGTATACATTGTATTACGATATTACCTTGACAATGACAATGATAAAAAAAAATATCATCATTAAAATTTTTACTGACTAAGTTACATTTTTTGACATTTTTTGTGCCACATTTTATCAAAATTATATATATATACATGCATTGTTGTTAAATATATGATCCCAAAATTTATAAAAAATTTATTTTAATCATATCATTAAGTGATGTGTTTTAAATGATAATAAAATCTTAAAAAGTTTAAACTTTTATATTTGAGTATTTGTATTTTGTTAGAATTTAATATTTTCCAAGGTTGAGAGATAAAAGAATATGACAAATTTTAAAATTGAAAAGAAATTTTATAAAAATGGTCAATGACCATGAAGAGACCTCAAGGAATGTTGACAAATTAATTCAATGACACTTGTAAAATCTTAATCACAAGCAGAAAGGTCAATTTTAAAAGCTCCATAGATCGACTTATATGGAAATATATAATTTGCTATATATGAAAACAAAAATCTTCGAGTCTAATTACTAATAAAATAAACAGTTTATGATTTAAATCTCTGTAAAAAAAAGTATGACCATTTTAATGAGGGATATTTGTGTATAATTTTTGCTATAATGACTGTAAAATGTCACCAATGCCATGAAATATTTCCAATAGTTGTAGAGAATTTCTATTAGTTTTTTTTTTTAATCAAATTTTGAATTTCAATGCTTGTGGAATATTTTCAATCATCGTAGAAAGTTTGTAAAGACTAGTTTTTTTTAAAAAAAAATGGCTAGTAACAATTAATTTTGTATGCGGAGTATTTCTAACCATTAAAAGGCACCTTGAGCAATATACAAACACCTGATATAACCTTAGATATATAACATAACTTTTGAAAAATAAAAATAAACATTTATAAAGGGTAGGGTTTTGTTTTGTAGTAGAAGTAAACTAAGTGTACATACCATCTCTAAGTGTTGCTTTTGTATTTTTTAGAGTGTTAGATTTTTATTTTTATTTTTTTATCATTATTTGTAGATTTAACTAGTTGAGAGATTTATCTATCTTCTTGGTAATTTCTTGTAAGGATAGAAAGTTAGTGCTTAACCAACAAAAGCACATAGGTTAATGATTGTTTTAGAAATCATCAATGAGATTTCTCTCTCTCTCTCTCTCTCTAGTAGTGTATAAAGAGAATTAAAGCAAAAAGAAGAGTAAAATGCCTAAGTGATTATTTAGAAAGTGAATATAAACATATTATCAAACTACCATAATTCTCTTGTACCATTTTTTTTTTTTTTACTTTACTTTCTTCTTTTAGACAAAGAGTGAAATTATATGTATCAATTTGATGCAAAAAAATTCAAAAAATTTCTAAATAAGTTTGAAGAATTTTAAAAGTTTTAATTCACCTCACTTTTGGATTGCCATCCTCACAAAAGATCAATAACTATATGAACATAATTTTAATTTATTTGAAAAATTATTATTTAAGAATTTAAATTATTTTTTAATTACGTTTTTTAACCTTGGATCTATTAGATTTGAAAAAGTTGGTTATAATGTTAGTATATAAATAACTCTAAGCAAAGTTTTCCATCATAATATTAAAAAACGTATAGATATAATTATAGTTTCTAACTATTGTTTTTCGTGTAAAATCTTTTTAAGTACTATTTTTAATTAGTTTCAATTTAATAAAATAACCAAGTTTCTTATAATGTGAACTAAAATTAAAATAGTTAAACTTCTTATAATGTAAATTAAAATTAAATCAATAAACTTCTTATATAGTTTAATACAAATTAAGATTTAAGTAATTAATTTTTCAACATTATTTTTATTAATTATAGATACTAAAATAGTAAAATTTTAATATTATTTTTGTATTAATTAAAGAGATTAAATTACTTGCTATTTCTATTAAAATTAAATTTTAATATCAAAATTATATATATATATGCGGGTGTGTGTATTGATTTTTGTCACATCATAGACTGGTTTATCCGATTCTTTCTATAAGGTGAACCGATGTAGATATGTATATAATATATTCTGCAAATTAAATTCATTTTCTTTTCCATGTTGTTTTTTGTTGGTCGTGACTCTTCTCTCCAGTATTTCTTTTTTTAAAAATACTTTGGAAGTATTTCTTTTTTGTGTGTAAAGGCACATATTTCACCAAGAAAAAAAAGTAACATTATAATCCATTGTAAGGACAGAGGTTTATCATTGCTGATATTTGAACTTTAGTGTTTATTTATAAATAATTTCATCTTAAAAATTAATTTATTATCATAAGAGACTCATCTGAAATAAATCACCAGAAAAATGAAAAAAATATATCAATAAAATTTGCTTGTTTTAGTTCAATTGATAAAATTCAATTAAATTTTATTATTTGAAATCAATTTATAATAAATTAAAATATTCTTATTTTATTAAATACCTTTATCTATTTAAAATAAATGTCATGTCAATTTAAGTTAGAAGATTAACATAGTAACCGTATCTAAATTTTTTAATTAAAATGAATTCTTTCAAAATTTTCTTTGCTATTTCATCCACGTTTATTTCATAAATTTTTATATTTTATTAGTTTATTTTTCAATTTTAAAGAGAATTTTAAATTTTTTTATGGAAGTATAATTCTTTTTATATAAAAGACATTATCATCCATTTATGAGATTGATTTTCAATACTATTATTAAAATAATTGATTTATTTTTATAATAATTTATCTAAACTCATTTGAAAATAAAAATATCAAATTGTGACTTGTTATAGCTATAGAGTAGAGAGCGTTTTCTATTGTTATATCAATTCAATTATCTATCAAAATGATTATATTTTTACAAAAAAATTATCACATTTTGAATTAAATTCAATATATGTTGTATTGATATGATTTGTTAAAAATTATAAGTTTTGATTTTTTTTATTTTATTGATAATTTTATATTTAATAGTTCATGAAGGAAATTGTTGTATTATATCTAACAAGAATATAAGTTTTGATTTATTTTTTATCAAATTATTTTTTATATAATTTTTTAAATAAAAAATTATTAAAATAACATTCAATTTTATTAATTTTTTTTTTAAAAAAATCTGAGCTAGTAAATGAAGTTGAAATGTTAAATACAAATGACAAAATTACTATGAAACAACAATAATATTAATGTGTGTACACTCTAAGCAATATATATGTAGAGAGAGAGAGAGATTTTCACATTTTGATATCGAACTTGACTAATTACCGAAAAGCCTGTTATAGAAAGGGAATGCAAATCTTTCTAACATCGAGTAAAATTTTAATAGAATATTATGGTTTATTGCTGGAAACAGAAACAACATGTAAAGGAATTAGATCCAGCTAGCTAGGTACCCTGAATTAAGACAAAAGACAACAAATTTGATTCGTTTCTAAGATCTTGGATTTAATAATATTACGCACATTATTATTCAGGACTAAAGGAATATAATAGTAAAATATAAATGATATTAGTATAGACTTGCATATTCATCAGTAAAATACAAATGGGCCTTCTTAACATACGCAAAATTTAGTGCATAGGCCACATTTGCTAGACTAAAACCATACGTTCACAAGTGATTAATGATGATATTTTGTTGTATTGTATACCAACTCCTGAAGGAAAACGTTGGGGTGGTTCACTCAATTCAACACCTTCTCTCTTAATTATACATTCAATTCAGTATCTCATCAGGTAGAACACATCTCCAGCTATTTACATTTCTCTTAAAGTTTTTTTTTGCAGAGAAAACAGAGGAACAGCAATAAAGAAAAAGCAAAAAAAAAAAAAAGAAAAAAAACTCTTCCTTTTTTTAGTATTTGTCTTTATAAATTAAATAAATATATAGACAACTCATAACAAATATTATACTCTTCTCCACCTCTTTGTTGCAAATTGCAACACCATAGCTTACTGTGTGGAGCAGATGCTGTCACTCACATAAACGCAAAGGAAAGAGGAGTGAGTTTTGAGCAACCCCCCCAACACACACCCACAAAAATTAAGGTGAATGAATGATCAAGACGCAGGCCACGAGCAAATAATGAACACATGTGATGGTGGTATAAACTTATTTCTAGATTAACAAAAAGAAAATCATGAGTAAGGCTGTACAGTTCCAATGGTATTCCGTTCAAATTCCTTGATAGTGGAGGCCAGCTTCTTCATATTATCATCATAAACATAAGGGAGCTTATCGTACAAAGTCACATTGTTCTTGGCTGATAGAGGAAGAAATTCCCTGCAGAGTTCGCCTGGCACTGTAATGGAGTTGTGGTAATGATAATAACGAATCTTAGTTTCAGTCTCGTGCAAAGTCTTTCCAATGACATTCTCAGACATGTGGACTCCAGTTGCATATGCGTTCTTTGCCTGTATTGCGTATTTGCGATCCCTCCTGATCCCCGTTCTTGATTCCCTGAATAGTAGCTTCTCGAATCCCCATTCCCTGATTTCCATTATGCACCGAAAACAAACATCAAATTTCATTTATAATTGACATTGATGATATAAATATAAGTTTAATTGAGCCTTAAAAACATTCTATATGTGTTTAGCAGCTGCAGATCTAGTGACACGAAGTAGAATATAAAAGGCGTATACCTGGAATAGTCCCGAGTGGAATCATTCAAACAAAGCACACTGCACATAGGGTTCTGCTCGATTGTGAATTGAGTATAATCAGAGAATTCTTTAAGAACCGACTCCAAAATATTCCCAGCTGGCAAATAGATATACTCATCCACATCAAAGTAAAATGTCCAATTAGCAGCATATCGGTACCTATGCAAGCAATCATTGACCACCAAAAACTGGTTATAATAGTACCCATCAAACTCCGCCTGCCCTCTAATGTCCTGAACTGTGGCCCTCCCTGCCCGAACCCACGGTTCAAGCACAGCCCTGACCTCAGGGCTCACTCCCCCAGCATCATGAAACACGAAATGGGAACTTGGTCCAAAGAACCACGCGTGATAAGCCATCCATTCTCTCACTCTAGCCGCGCTCAAATTCCCATACAAAGAAGACCCGCAGTACAGATACTCATACTGGTAAGGCGGCAGGTACTTGGAGTGGTTATAAGAGCCGGGCGCCTCCTCCAGTGCTACAAACTTCTCGTATTTCCTTTGAGATTCACCGTAGTAGGCATGGAGCAGCAGCTTTCCACCGGCATTTTCCTGGTTAGGATTGAAAGGGAAGGTGCAATTGACGACCACAACAGTGTAGACGCGACCATAGCCCCAGTCGGGAAGCATCTTATAAGCCTTTGCCCTGAAAGAAGAACCGTTGTTAGAGATCCACTCGCATTTGTACCAGGGACGCCCAAAGACATGAATGGGCTTAGAAGCCAGGCCCACCACCGCAAAAGTCGTCGGACCACCACGGTATGCGCCCATCTGGACAAAGAGCGCGGCGGCATTGCCGTATGCCTGGAAGATCCGCTTGTTTGGGTCGGTGGACAACTTTTGCTCAGCCACTGAGGTGGAGGAGAGTACAGGCAATGATGAAGCATTGGAGGCGATTAGTGAGGTAGTAGTGGTGGTGGGGGCAGAGCAAGGGCGAGTAGTGGATAAGAGGTTTTGGTAGTAGGGAGGAAGGTTCCAAAGGAGCAATACCAGAGTGAGGGCTACTAATGCAGCGACTAAGGGCTTTGTTTCGAAACAGAAGGAGAGTTTGGCGCCGACGGTGACGGAGGAGAGTGGTGGGCAGTCCTTTCTCATGTTGGTGGTTAGTAGCGAGCGGTGGAAGGTCAAAGAGGGCTCATACTCTCACAGGCCAGGACATACAAGGAAAAGAAACTACTGGCACTTTGCTTTGGGGCTTTAGGGAATTTTATGATGTTTGCCATATTTTGTTACATGTTTGGGTTTTGATCTTGCATTTATTACGAAACTGACACTTGGCCTTTTGTTGTTAACCCTTTGCTTGGATGAAGTGTTTCTAATAGAATGAAATAAATTAAATTGATTTAGAAAAAAAATTTTATATTTGGATTGGAGGGAATGAAATGAAATAGAAGGGTTTGAAAGAGTTTGGTAAACCCCCCAAATCCTTCTAAATCATTAAAATGCAAACACCCCAATGAGTTTGAAAAAATTGGGCACTAAAATTATATATTTGTCTTTAATTTAAGATCATTTTGTCTTCTTTTTAGAATACATAACATAAAAATTATAAAAAATTAATTGTTTATTTTTTTGTGAATAAAATAAAATATAATTTTTGAATAATAACAATAAATTTCTATTTTAATATTAAAAATTTGATAAATAAAAAAATAAAAGAAAATTATATTTATATGTATAAAATATTTTTGTCAATTTTAGGTTAATTTTTCATTTCATTCTAGTGCAAATAAACAAAATTAATTTTAAATTATATTTTTTCATTCTTATCCTCCCAAACATAAATATAATTTAACATTTTTTTTTTCAAACTAAATCAATTTATTTTATTTCATTAATAATCCTTTCATTCCATTATAAACACTTAATCCAAACATATTGTAACTGTCGGAGAAGATGAATGCGTAGAGAAGTGGTGGGTTGATTGTAATCTGGATGATCCCATCGTATCCCAGGCTGGCCTGGCCCAGACCCCACATGCTTTGCCCAACGGATCGTTACCATTACCTGCTACCACACGATGATAACCATCTTTACCAATTCTTTTCTTTTCATCTAAACTCTCCAGACGTTGTGATTTGTGTCATTCATCACAATTTCTAATTTTTATTTTTTTTAAGAAAACACATCACAAAACGAACCTGAGCAAAAATATGAGGAAACAAATACTTTTTTTTTTTGTTTTAGAATGATTATCTACTTAAAAAGAGATTTTTTTAATATATAATTATTATTTTTGAATATTAATATATTATTAATTAATTTTTTAAAAATTTACACTCATCATCAATTCTTTTTTTCTAGTTAAGTACTTTTTTATTAATATTAGTGACATAGTTTTAATTGAAAATAATTAAAGATAGATTAGTTTATATTAATTAAAATTATTTTCTTAATCTAAATATAAAATTGTAAAAAATGACTATAATTTTCCAAGAAACTTCCATACAGAAAATGGAATCTTTTTTAAGGATAATAATATAATCCCATTTCTAGAAGATCAATGGGTGACAGGAAAACGTAGTCCTTATGATGTGGTGATGAATGCATTAATATAAACTAAAGTAGAAGAAGATTGTTAATAGAATAGAAATTGTAAGACAAATGGATGGACCTGTAATTTACATTTCTTTTTTTATGAAAATTAAATATGTTTAAGTTGATCTTTTTACATTATTTTAAGAATTTATTATAAATGAATAATGAAAAGGAAGTATTATGGGAAAAAGGAAAGAACCGGGATTATTGAGGTACAGCCTTTGGTCGCCATCCTCTTTTTGGCTTCATTACTTCCATTTCCTACATCAATTATTTTAACAAAAGGTTAGGAAAAAGACTTGTTATTGTGTTAAAAAAAAAAAAAAAAAAAAGGGAAAGAAGAAATGGCATATGCGGTAAAAAGTGAAAAACGAGAGGTCAAAACTAATGATGCTATGCTATCCGTCAAAGTTATTTATGCGTCGGTGGTAACGTAAACATGAAAATGTGTTGGCAAATGCAAATGATTAAAAAGCAAGTTTAAAGTCAATGACAACATTTTTTATATTTTATTTTTTTACAAGAAAGATTAAACACTGGAGTGGATCATTATGAGTTCGAGGACAAAAACTAAGGTTGTTAAAACGAAGACATATTAATTGCAATAAAAAAAAAAATGGAGGAAGGAAGCATTAATTTCAGCAAACTGCGAAAGAAACAATAAATGACATCTAAATCGTCATTGTCTTTGATCAATACATATATGAAGATAATAGCCTCGCAGGCAGGAGGCTTTCACGAAAACATTTCTGTCTGTTACGCATATCATATGCTATTGTATTTATAAAGCGTGGATGCTAAATTGCATTGTATTAGTTATATTACAGAACAGAACAGAACCATGCCATTGGAGTTATTATTATATCTAATAATGTCTCTTTCTAAACCACAACTGTGAGCAGCTCAATCGGGGGGACCCTTAGCCATAGGCACCACTCATGGAATGCAAACACAGAATTGGTGTCAAAAAGGGGGGCGGTGCTGCGTTCAACGCGTATGATTGATTTTGAGATTTTTTGTCTTTTTCATTTCTTCAACCACTGTCGGCGGAGAGTTGACCCGCTGCTAGTGTTTTTGTGGCTTCAATTCCTCTACTGCCTGGGTTTTTAGTGTATGCACAAGGAGTTTGTTCCTTAATCTAGAACCAACAATCCATGCCTTGTTTTCGTGATGACAGTTTATTCCAGGCAGTGTACTTGGGGAGTTTTTTGTCAAAATAGTCAGTCAACAACGTCTGGTACGATGCTTCTCAAGACAAGAAGCTCTTTCTATTAGATTTGGCCTACTACTCATGTTCTAATGTAAGTGAAATAATTTGTTTTTTGTCAGTTTATTGAATTCTCAGCTTTTTATTTTATTCTCTAGTCCAAAAGCTGTTGAATTAACCAAAAAATGCTTTAATTCAGAGTCGGAAACTAAAGAATTGTGGCATTGATGGAATGTTTGGTGGACAATGCTCAATTAGACCTCCATTATTATTGGGTTTTGAATGGATATTTCTTATGGTTCCAAAAATATGTTCGCAGTCGTGGTGATCAAAACTTAAAACAGCTGCGATCCTAAAATAGTATGATTTTTTGGGATCCATTTTTACAAGCGAAGCCAACATGCAATTTCTATCTAGTTTCGTTTGGGTTTTACTTAGCTTGGTCATGCAGTTGTGGATTCAAATAATTGGTTATAAGTGAGGGTTTGTCAAATTGATTTGATTGATTTCATTAATGTCAAAAGATGCTCATCTTTAACTCATAACAAAGAAATTGCGAGCAGGTTGGAATTTGAGTGCGCACGTCCCTTTCTCATCTAGTGTCTAGTGAATCTGGAAACTATTTTTCATTTTTCTTGGGAAATAGGGAAGAGGTCGAAACTTTTACAATCGAATATTAAAGCTTTGCTGGGGGATTTGGATTCTGGGGACATGGAAATTTAGTGGCAAAAACCTAAAAAGTCTGTTACGTATCATTTGCATAAGAACCAAAGCTAAAAGAAACCTTGACTTTGCTGCTATGGGTATCCAATTTCTTTTCCCTTCAAAGAATCCAAATTGTTTCTGGGCCCTATCTCTATGCTTGCCTCCTAAGGGACACGAACATGACCCCTTAGCCCTGTATTTTCATTTTCTTTTGACATTTTTCAACACTAATTTTTTAATTTTTGTGTTCAATTATGATGCGCTCTCCTTGTTAGCACATTAATTATTGTACTTGATAAAAAAAAATTATGTAAAACAAAGAGAAAATTAACATTTTAATTCATTTATTCATATATAATAATTTTTTCTAGAATTATGACTATTTTGATAACTTTTCTAATTACTTTAATCAATACATAAAAAGAAAAAGAGATTACTTCTTCCCATTCTTTCAACTTGTACTCGATTCTTTTAAATTCTTGATACGTGTAACCAGAAGAGTATAAATTGTATAGCTAGCATGTATAAACAGTAATATTCCTCATGTATTATGTCAGTAACAGTGTCTATCTTGCAGCTACAAACTACGACATCAATCAAACAATAGAGTGGTAGCTCATCAACGAAAAAATTGAAATTAAGAAAAATAATTCATATACCCATTCGGTCATTCATTTTGTTCTTAAATTGATTATTAATGAAACAGTGACATAGCACATGCAAAAGATGTATGTGGGTGAGTGGCATCATCATCCTCTTTCTGCATGGCAGTGCATAGTGCCCAACTTTACAGCAAATATATATACTCCTTCTGCGGTTCGTATGCACCACCATCACCAACTCTCTAATCCAAAAATACCCATTCTCACACAAAAAAAAAAAAGACGATAATAAATAAGGCCATTATCACGATGAACAACAACAAACCATTGAAGAAGACGACTTCATTTCCCCTGAAATCAAATTCAATGCAATTCCCAAAAAGCCCTCCACAGTTTGAGTTCCCAGCCTCCCCTAACCTTGTAATGGGAGAAGAAATAAATCATTTCGGTCACCCCCAACATCGCTTGTATGAGGCTGAGTCGTCTGACCTATTTACCTGCTCTGGCTGCAAAGAGTATGGATCAGGAAAGAGGTTAACTTGCCTCCAATGCGATTTTCAGTTGCACGAGTTCTGTGGTTTGGCTACTCCATACCTCAAGGCCCATCCTCTCCACTCGCATCACCAACTATTTTTCTCTTCTAAACCAGGTCAATCTTAATTTTATTATCATATATATGCATAATAAATAATTAACTTGTCAACTGAGTATGATTTAATTAAAATAATTTGGTGGGTTTGGTTTCAGTGAAAGGTGGGATATTGAAATCCAAGTGTGATGTTTGTGGGAAGCCAGCCAAAGGTTATACCTTCAAATGCAACGCGTGTGGTTATCAGATGCATCCTTGCTGTGCTATGCTTTCTGATGAAATTAACATTTCGGTCCATCCACACCCTCTCAAAATC
>CATIWR010274474.1:0-36019 GCA_949677035.1 Omphalea diandra
ATATAATATTATATATAAATATATATATATATATATATAGATATATTTATATATATATATATATATATATATATATATATATATATATATATATATATATATATATATATATATAATTGAAATAAGATCTTTTAATGACAATGGATAAAATGAGAGGATTTTAATGATGTTGTGTCACTTTTGTATTCCATGTTTTATGAATAATTTAATGCACCTACTTTAGGAATAAATAGTAAGTGGGACGCCACAAAATAACTATGCAAAAATCTATTGATGGTTATGGTTCATGTGATATGATTTTGTATGCTTGCTGGATAGTTATGTGGGGATGTGATATTATGGACTTATTTGCATATCTAGGCACCCTTTGCATGAGAGAGTTGATAATATATGTTATATGAATTCCTTGTGCTTCAAGTATATTTGGTTTGTTCTATATTTTTTTCATTTACTATTGTTGGATTAGGTTGTTGAACCTAAGTCATCAACCCTTTTTTAATCTTGACAATAGAGATTGATCAATACTAATACTTTCATTTAGTGTTATGTTGCAGGTTATAAGTTAATTTTTTCATTGGAGGTTGGATGGAGTTCAAAATCTCCAACTTTGTAAATATCACTCTAATTAGTGATGTGTTTATTAGAATTTGTAATCGCGAATCAGTCATAAGGATTGATAAAGCTAGGCTAGAGAAATTCATGTGGAAATTTGCAGCCGGACTGTAACATCCCCATCCACATTCATTGGCATTATCACATGAATATATTCATTGCATAAATGATATGAAATCCCACATGAACATATGCATTGGATAAATGATCATTTAGATACGTGAATTGAATAAGCAAGACGATGACATATGCACCATTGCATTTGGAATGCTTAAACATATATGTAGTATTTGTATAGTTGCATGACAATTTTTTTTATGTTGTGTGCATGTTATAGTATCATAAATAATGGTGTTATAGAGATTATTTTAAAGTATAATGAGCATTTAGAAGTTAGGAGATGGATAGAGGTGCTTAAGGAGTGAAAAAGAGGGACTAAGAGAGGCAAGTGAACTTTCAACCATTAGGAATGCAACATCATGATTTCGTCTTGTTACAATAGGTTTACAAGTGGAATTTTTTACCCTTTAGGATCAAAATACAGACCTTAGACCTTATATTCCATTTCTCTTTTGTATTGGTCTGCATAACTCTTTTATCTGTCTTATGCTACTTTAAGTTTGCTCCTGATTACCTTCACCTTGTCTATAGTGTCTTGCACTAGTTTTGGCCCTTCTAAAATATGCATCCCTTCTTCGTCCTAATGGATTGGACTTCGACATTTTCTTCCATATAGTGCTTCATATGGTGCCATCTATATATTGCTATGATAATGGTTATTATAAGCAAATTCAATAAAGGTAATATATTCATCCCATGCACCTTTGAACTCTATCACACAAGCTTGAAGCATGTCTTCAAGTGTCTAAATTGTTCTTTCTGATTGTCCATCAGTTTAAGGATGAAAAGCAGTAATGAAACTCAACTTGGTACCTAAAGCCTGTTGCAAACTGACCCAAAATCGAGATGTAAATGTTAGATCCCTATTTGATACAATGGACACTGGAACGCCATGTAATCTAACAATTTCATCCATATATCTCTTGGCTAAGTGCTTAAGTGAACTACCCCATCGAATAGGCAAAAAGTGAGCTGACTTAGTTAGTCTATCAATGATCACCCATATAGCATCATTCTTCTTCAATGTCCTCGATAACCCATATACAAAGTCCATGGTTATCCTCTCCCATTTCCATACTGAAAATCATCAATGGTTTCAATTTTCTAGCTGGTGCTTGATGTTCTTTTTTGATCTGCTGACAAGTCAAACATGTTGAAACATAGGCTTCTACATCTTTCTTCATTTTAGGCCATCAAAAATGAGATCGCAGAAATTATACATTTTGTCATTCCTGGATGCATAGCATATGGAGCATTATGTTCTTCTTCTAGGATTTCTCTTTATAAGTTGTCAACATTAGGCACACAAATACGAGAACCCAACATCAAGGCATCATTTTGAATATGAAAATCACCATGTCTCCCCTGTTTTACCATTTCAATCATTCGATCTAACTTTGGATCCTTTCGCTGTGCTTCTTTAATTCAATCATGCAACATTGGTCTCACTTGAAAAGTGGCAATCAACACCCCATTCTTTTGTGTGTTTAGCTCTATATTCATAGCTCATAATTGAACTAAATAAGACAATGAAAACACTTGTAAATGAGCTACACCGCTTCTTAATTTCCTGCTCAAACCATCAACAACCACATTTGTCTTTCCTAAGTGATACTCAATGGTATAATCAAAATCCCTTAGCAGTTCTAACCACCACCTTTGTCTCATGTTTAATTATTTTTGGCTCATCAAATACTTCAAGCTTTTATGATCTATAAATATCTGAAAAGTTTCTCCATACAAGTAGTGTCTCCATATTTTCAAAGCAAACACAACAACGGCAAGTTCTAGGTCATGTACTGGGTAAGATAACTCATAAGGTTTCAGTTGTCTAGATGCATATGCAATTACCTTACCATGCTGCATTAAAACACATTCCAAACCATGATGAGAGGCATCACTGTACACTAAAAATCCTCCATTACTAGTAGGAATGGCTAATACTGGAGTAGATGTCAATCTATCTTTTAATTCATCAAAACTCTCCTGACAGGCTTTAGACCACAGAAGTGGTACATTTTTCCAAAGTAATTTAGTCAAAAGAGCAGCTATCAGTGAAAATCCCTCAACAAATCGACGATAATACTCAGCTAGTCCTAGGAAACTTCAGATTTCTGCAACATTCTTTAGGGTTTCCCATTTTACTATTGCTTCAATTTTGCTTGGATCCACCTCTATGCCCTTTTCAGAAACTATATGTCCTAAAAATACCACATGGTCAATCCAGAACTCGCACTTGTTTAATTTAGCAAATAGCCGCTTCTCTCTTAAAATTTGCAACACAATCCTTAAATGTTGTTCATGCTCCTCTTTACTTATTGAATACACCAATATGTCATCAATGAACACAATTACAAATTTGTCTAAGGAAGGCTAGAACACTTTGTTCATAAGAGCCATGAATGCTGCTGGTGCATTAGTCAAACCAAATGGCATCACCAAAAATTCATAATGTCCATACCTAGTTTGAAAAGTTATCTTCGGTACATATGAGTTTAAAATTTTAAGTTGATAATATCCTGATTTTAAGTCAATTTTAGAAAACACCCATACTATGTAACTGGTCAAACAGATCATCTATCCCTGGCAAAGGATACTTGTTCTTCAGAGTAACCTGATTTAATTGCCTGTAATCAATATACAACCTCATTATCCTATCTTTCTTTTTAACAAATAATTCTGGAGCACCCCATGGTGACACACTAGGTCTGATGAATTACTTGAAAAGGGATTCCTGCAATTGGGTCTTTAATTCTTTTAACTCAGTTAGAGCCATCTTATAAGGTGATATAGATATCAGTGCAATTCCTGGGATTAACTCAATTGTGAATTCTATCTCCCTATCAAGTGGCAAACTAGGTAAGTCAGCTGGGAACACATTTGGAAACTCATTCACCACTAAAATCTTTTCAAGTAATTCATTTGTTAAATTTATGTCTACCACATGTGCCAAATAAGCCTCACAACCACTTTTAATCATGTGAAAAGCCTTGATAGCATAAACTAGACATGCTGGTACAATTTGCCTTTCTCCATGAAACACAACCCTTGTATGATTCAGAGATTCCAGAATAACTTCTTTAGTAAAACAATTCACTATTGCATGATATTTAAATAACCAGTCCATACCCAGTATCACATCAAATTCATGTAGTGGCAATAGTACTAGATCAACATTCAACTCAACATCATTAACATGAATCACACAATCACGACATACCTTATCCACAATCATCACATCTCTCAAAGGAGTACTAACACATAGATCAAAACCTAAAGGTTGATGCTTACTACATAATTGTAATGCCATGTTCAATGAAATGAATGAATGTGTGGAGCCAAATCAATTAATGCATCAACTGCTAAGTCATGGATAAAAAGTTTACCAGTGATTACTTCTATAGCAACAATAGCTTCTTTCGTAGCCATGGCAAATACTCTAGCCTATGTGGGGGGTCTATAACTCTAACCTTCTGATCTACTTATACCTTGGCCAATTGTGGTTATTTTACCTCTGCCTCTGCCCCTGCCAAATGATACGCCAACTCTACTTACCTTTGAAACTTCAATTGTGGACTTTGATGTAGCTCTGCCTCTGCCTCTACTTCCCTCTGACATTCTAGATCTTTTAAGACAATCTCTAAGTATATGATCAAAAGACCCACAAAAGTAGTACTCCCCAATCAATTTTATACATTCACCCATATGTTGTCTGCCACAATGTACACATGAGGGTTGTTGTTGCATAACTGGGCCTTAACCTCTACCTGTATACCATGAAACTCATAATCCTCTGCCTCTATAGTTAGAGTAACCACCTCTAACACTGGACTATGACGGCGTATAATCTTGACGTTTTCCATTATTTTTGTTAAAATAACCCACAAACTCAATAAGCCCTATTTTTACTCGTTGTTTTATCCTTTCTTTTTCTAATATTTCCACCTTGATTGTAGCAGCTTTTAGCTTGGTATAAATTTCAATATATGTAGTTGTGATCTTACTTTTAATCTTATATCTTAGTCCTTCTTCAAACTTTCGACATTTGTCATTGTCAGTGGCAACCATGAAGGATGCATAATGAGATAATTAATTAAATTTTATCTTGTACTCAACTATAATCATCTCCCCCTACTTTAGGTTCAGAAATTTCCTTATTTTATCATATTTATACACTTCTAGAATGTAATTGTTATTAAACTCATGAAGAAAATCATCCCATGTAAGCATTGGAGGCTTGGCATCACTCATTGGGATGGCTTCCCACCAATCATATGCATTCCTCTGTAATAGCGACACTGCATAGTCAAAATTTTCTTCTGGTGTACATTTCATCAAATTCAAAACTCTCTATGTTCTTTTTAGTCATGTCTCTACCACTGATGGATCTGTGGTACCACTAAAGTGAACTGCATCCTGTTTTCTTAATTTGTCATACCTTTCTCTATTTGAATTTCTAAACCCTGCACTGTTGATTCACCTATTCTATGTTATGGTTGACCATGACATATGTGTTGTGCATGAGAATATATAAGAGATCTAACTCTATCAATAAGTTGATCTATCAAATGTTGGCATGATGCTTTTATGGAATACAAATCGGTTGACTCCTCCCTCCTTGGTGAGCCATGGGTACCACCATGACTACCCTTTGCTAATGCCCTACAGACATATAAGACAATGTCATATGATAATGCATAATAGTGCAAAAGTCATGTCATGTTCATATGTATGTCCCTATGGAACCTCTCTCTGCTCTAATACCAAAAACTATGACGACCATTTTCATTTACAAAATAAGGCATTCATGTCTAAATATATATATGCATAAAGGTTTTATTCATCATAAATACATAATCCAACGTGCATTTAATGTACATATATGTTAACTAATGTTAAAGGCTAATGACTATAAATTGGTTCCTATCTAAATGTATGTACATGACACAAGGAGAGAGAGAGAGAGAGTTGGAATTCAGTCGATGACCTATAGTCCATGAGTCTCTAAGTAAAACTTTATGCACCACGGTATCCAAACCCTATGCTTTAGTATCTAAAAAACATAATTTTGATTTGGTGAGTCGCGACTCAATGAATGAAAACAATAATAAGATTCTTATGGCACAACCAACCATCAAATATCATTAGGATACATTATAAGTAAAACAATTGACTATGCAAGTGCCAATGCAATAGATTGATTTTTGTCATGACCTTGGAAGGCAAACACTGCTCTAGGGAATTCATGTGATTCAAGTGGCATTTGATTTTGCTGGCCAACATATAACAAGTGGATCATTTGATCAATATCATATGCCAATATGACATATTGGTCCCTTTTCCAAGTGATTCGCAAGTGTTTGACAAATTGATCACATCATCCTTTTAGTTCCATATGCAAGTGTTCATTCACAATGGTATACCAAGTAATTATTAACAGCATATAATTCTCACTTGACTTGTATTCATATGTAAAATATAACAATTCAATCACATATACATGTAATAGAACACAATCAAATCATAAAATTATCACACGTATACATTAGAATCTAATTATGGTTTTTACTCACCTTTTAATGTGACTAACCTTTATGGTAGGTTTGGTTCTCTCTTTAGGGTTTCCTCAAAGTGTTGAGATCCTAACATTTGATACATACATGTTTATATATATGTCAAAATAAATATGAATGCTTGCTATCCAACTATGGTATGATCCATGCTAGTGGTCCTAGTGTTTACGCATATTTTCCTTATGTGGTAGCCTAAGCTTGCTAGACTCTCAGAGCAATAACTCTAGATATACTTATCCAAATGACTTAATTCTTTTTTTCATAAACTAGACATATAATGATACAACATATTCAAATTTCAAGTCAATATAAGCCACATAGAAAATGTGGTGAATTTTTGAATTTCACCCTATTTCAATGTCATCTTAGTCTGAGTGGGTTTTACATTCTTGGGTATATCTCAAATTGTATAAATCCAATTGAAAAAATGATATACTAGAAATTAAAAAACACATAAAGGAACATTTTGCATGTTTTATTCATTGTCTAATTCAGTCTATAAAGTCACCAAAATAAATGACCAATCTCAGGGTGAGTAGGTTTTCAACATAGTGAGAATCAGTCATGATGAAGGGGAAATATCTCAACAACCATGCTAAATTTGGCAAAAATATTTTACAAGCATGTATATAATACATAAATATACAACTTTCAAGTTTAACACATCACCATATTCCCAATCTATGGCCATCAAATTCTTGGAAAACAAAATTCAAAGACATGTGAGGTTTCATCCGGGTACAGGGTCAGTCACAATCAATGAGTCATATCTCTTTCCACATAACAAATCAATCAAATGATTTATAGATATTTAGATGGGATACAACCCTACAAATTTCTTGTTTTTAACTTTGTCAAAATCATAACATAAGGCCATCAAAATATAAGAAAACAGAAAGACTGTGGTGATTTTAGTTGGTTGTGAACCAGCCTTACTGACGGAGCCATATCTCCTCACACACATAAAATCAAGCAAAACTATTTCATTTGAAATTAGAATGGGAATAAAGCTATAACTTTCATACTTTGTACTTTCCCTAATTCTTCTTCTAGGGTTATGAACCTATGGGACAAAATTCTGCTCTAAAAACAAAGCCAACACAATCAACTCTTATTCTCTTAAATTTCAACTTCTATCCAAGAGTTATACCTCTACTACTCCATAATTCTCACTAACCATGCATGATTAACATGTCATAAGGGGTTAATTTAATATGGAAAGAAGATAAATTAACTTATCTATTGTTCCAAAATAAAAAAAACCTTAGGATTCTTTCCTAGGTAGCTCACTCTTCTCCCTCTCCTCCTTCTTCATTTTCATCTTATTCTTCTTCTTCTTCCTTTCTTTTTTTCTTCCTTATCTCTCTCTTTCTTCTATTGTCCCTCACATTTAACATCTTTTTTCTGATCTTAAAGGGTGAAAAATTCCACTTGTAAACCTATTGCAACAAAACAAAATCATGATGTTTCACTTCCATATTTTAGTCCCTTTTCTTCACTATATCACCTCCATCCATCTCTTAATCCCCAAATGCTCCTTATACTTTTAAATAAGCTTTAAAACGCCATTATTTATGATGCTATAACATGCACACAACATAAGATAATTTTCCATGCGACTATACAAATATTACATATATGTTCAAGTGTCCCAAATGCATTAGTGCTAGTGTCATCGTCGTGCTTATACAATTCACATGTCTAAATCATCATTTATCTAATGCATATGTTAATATGGGATTTCAAATCATTTATGCAATGAATATGTTCATGTTATAATGCCAATGAATGTGGATAGGGATGTTACACTTTAACCCTATAAAACATTAAAAAACCCTTATAAGGTTTTTTTATATTTCAAATTTAATAAAAAAAACACTATGATTTGAAAGGAATTAAGCTCTCAAATGTATGAATATGAATATATGCACCAAATGCCTAGGCAAATGTTAAAATAGGCTACTAAGTTAAAAACCCAAAAACGTGGTTTAGACAAAAGTTAGGGCAAAAAAAGTAAGGGAAAAAAAAAAAGAAAAGAAGAAAACAAAGGGAATTGGATTGCTACCATTAGGCTTTAGCGCATATCTAGAAACCTAAGACATATGCCTATGCATATGATAGAGTGTTCCTCCAGTTCTAGTAGGTCCTAAATGCTAAAGAGCACATGAGATTATATGGTTATAAAGTAAAAGGTGAAGGCACCAGCTTTGATAATTGCCAATAATGCTAAGGTTTTTACCAAGTGTTTCATTTGACATTTAAGTTCTAAGATTTTTAACATTTTTTTTAGCAAAGTTTTAACTTTCCCTAAGTAGTTTTATTTTTTTATGTGTTTCAAGGATTCCATATTGCATCATAGTTCATACATTAGGCATTAAATGTTTTGTGAGCGTGTATGATTGATTTTCTTTTTAGCAATTATTTCTTTCAGATATCATGAGGGCATGAAAGCATTCATAATAGGGGATCATTAGCTTTTGAAAACATAGAGTGTGAACATAAATAAAGCTAAGGGCACAATTTAGCCTCAAGCCTCCCTAGATTAATGAAGCTATTTGTTAAGGTAAGTATATGAGCAAACCCTACTTATAAGAAATCTAATACAACCCATTTTATTCTTTTTTTAGATACCACCTTAATGAGGGATGACCACCTATCATCAAAGGTCAATTACAGTACCATAAACTTATAGAAAGCTAAGAAATCAATAAAAAGTCATCAAAGCATAATAAAAAAAATTAATAAATGTAGCAAGTGCCATCATCATTAAGAGACAAGAAAAAAAAAGAAAGTGATGTCCCTAATAAGAGTCATGTGCAAACTAAACTATAATGACAAAGATAAGTAAGAAAGTTATAAAAGAATAAAGAAGTTACTCTCAATGGCACCCAGATATCGTCCTAATCCTCCTTAACGCTTAGTTCCCCTACTCTTAGGTTCTTTAACTTCCATTACATATGGTCTATACAACATCACTGAAGAGCTTCCTTTTTAGCCAACATTCCATGCTAGTATAAGAAAAATAGATAAAAGAAAATATGACAAATTGTGAGAAGCATGTATAAGCCCAAAGCATAGATGAAAATTACTTGCATAGGGAACATGAGCTTCTAAGAAGACTTGGAGAGGTAATCCTTCATAGCATCAAGGTTGTTCTAGTGGCTTAGTTATGCTATAGGAAGCTATTCATATAATATAGCAGGGTTTACATGCACAATAATGTGAAAGTATAGGGTAACACCTCATAATCAATAGATAGCTTACATGTTTGGTAGTCTTAAGGTAAGGGACACTTGTGAGTGGTGTTGATGTTATACTGAGCTCTATGCATCTCACTAAATAGATCATAAGTAGGGTAGTAAGTATTGAAAATGTTTATAATTTGCTGAAAAGTGATTCCTAGTAGAATCTTAGTAACTAAATGGAGGAAAGAACTGTGAAGTCATGACCTCTAGAGTTTAGGTGCTAAAAGACTACCTCTCACATGTTTATAGCTCTATAAGTATGTTTTTATGATAATAATCATTAGGTATTTAACAGTTAAGTGTAGCTAAACACAAAGAGAATGGATTAGAGATAAACGTCAATAACACCCTCTTCATTCAAATTATTATACCTCTCAAATGTACCCAGGATAGTCTTTTTCAAAAATTAATGCTTGAAGCATCACCTAAAGCTTTAATTTTGCATCCCTTAGGTTCTTATTCTAGTGCATTGATCTAAATGAATCATTCGACACTTTATGGCTGACTACCTTTCTCCTACTTATAGATTTGCTCACTTAATTACTGTACATGCCCATTTGCACCTTATAAAAGTAATCTCAAGTTTTAAGGCTTGATAGAAGGGGACATTTAGTTTGGCCACATATTGAATCACCTTAGGACATAGTCTCCACCTGTAAAGGAAGTGAATAAGAAAGGAAACCTATATATGCACTTATGAATCATTTTTATCAAACTAATATATGTTTTCTTTCTTTATAAACTTTTTTCCATATCAAGAGTGAAGGTACTTAATCTTATTTAATGAAAGCGTAATTGGAGCTCTAACGCTCTTTATGAGCACATGAAGTATAAAGAACACCCTAAGGGAAAGGGCAAATAGTATCAGAGACTATAGAGATTATGCCAAATAGGAACTCATGCTCATATGTCTAAACCTATAAGAAAGAGAAAAAATAGAAGGGAAGGGAAAATAAGAAAGAAAAGAGAAAAGGAAATAGTGCAAGCAAAAACAAATGAAAGAAAGGAAAGAAATAATTCAAGAAGGATAATGAAAGTAAAGGTTGAGTTATACTACTATGATCCTTTAATAGATGTTAATAATTGATACTATATGCATAATAAGATCATTATACCAACATAAAAGAGGTAGTTTTGCTCCATTCAAACCTAGAAATAATATATAGGTCCCTTGAAGGGGGAAGAAGGAACAAATCTATAGTATTTGAGGCATTCTAGAATGGTATGGTACTGAGTATATAGAAAAGAAATCACCAAGCTTATTGATTAATCTCAACCTCTTTGATTGTTGGTTACTACAGTGTTATTGTATATAAGGTCTCATTAGAAAATGTGCTCATAACCTTTGGTGAAGGCATAAACATAAGCAATTGAAAAGTGAGCTCATTATTCTTTAACGATATAATAAGGGTGTATAAAGAGTAGGAAAATAGGATGATGACTCCTGAACCTGCATGTGCCTTAATTGTCCTTGTATGGCTATTCCAAAGCAAAACTAAAGTCTTTTAAGCAAAAACAATCATTCTAAGGGCTTTATAATTGATCAATTAGCCATTACAATCTTTCAGATATCCTAAAATAATAAGAGATTATAAACTTTAGAATGAATTATTTAGGATCTCATAGGCAAATTAAATGAAATACTATATATAAGAGTGAGTAAATTTGACATGGATGAAAAGAAAATGTACAAAGGCACTAAAGAGTAGGCAATGAAAAATAAAAGATAAAATTATGTGATCATGATAAATATGCTAGTGAATTTGGGCAGAAAAAGGCCCTAGTTTCAGATGGATTGATGATGCGTTGACCAATCATTGTATCCTTTTAGTATCCTCAGTGTTTTGTTTTCTTTTATCCTCGATGTTTTATTTTTTTTTATTTCTACTTGATTCTTATGTTTAATCTTTTATTATTGCATTATTTCTTGAGCCCATAAAATAGTCGAGTTAGGAAATTAGAAGAGGTGATTACGAAGTTGAGAAGTTGATAAGCAAAAATCTTATAGAAATAAAGCCAACGAACTCAAAACTCAAGACACTAGAATTTGTTAATGATGTCCATCATTGAAACATTTCACTACCTATTAGGGAATACCTATACTACTTGTTCACTTTAACTTTTCCATTTTCAAATTTTTATGTTGTTTTTCAAATACTTCTATCACATGAATAAGTTTGGAAAATAGTAATGAGATTTGAAAACCATAAGAGACTAAAATGCAAACTTGCACTGCATTACTAAAGTACATTAGAAAATGAAGCAAGATGAAGTGGAAAGCCATAAAGAGATAAAGTGTAACATCCTTGACCCAATTGATATGCATTCCAATTGTGTTTTATTTGTATGTATATAATATGACATAAGAATGACAATAACATTTACATCATTCCATTTGATGAACTTGAATATGGATACGATGTCTGCATAGTTGCATAGAAAATTTTCGCATGTGTTATACACATTATTGTAGCATAAATAAGGGTGTCTTGGAACTTATTAAATGTATAAGGAATATATGGAAATTAGTAAAAAGATATAGGTGATGAAGGGATGAAGAAAAAGGATTATAAGAGAAAATTTAAACTTCCAGCTAATAAGAACAAGCCACTAATACTTTGTTTTATTAAAATAAGAATACAAATTGCAATTGTGACATCCCTTTTTAATAATTTTTTTATTTAACTTTGCTAAGTTTATTATGCAACTTGAGTTATTAATCTAAATTTAACAATCATTTCTAAGCATATGTATTAACTCATCTATAAAGTATGAAGTACTAAAATGACATAACGTCATTAAAATTCCCTCATGTCATCCTATTATCATTAAAAGAGACATTTCTTCAATTATTGTGGACACTATATATCTTGTATCACAATATAGTCACTATTTACAACAAAACATACATGGCTAAACAAACTAAAATACTAAAATATTACATAATGGCCTAACCTCTATCAGTCTGCTAGATAGCAACTTTAAAATGTAGACCGAATGTAATCTTTATTCTACTATCCTAAAAGAAAAATTAAATGCAAAGGAGTGAGCTTGCATACTTAATAAGTAAACACTTAATGATGCTTCAATCACAAATAACATAAGAAACATTTAAATATAAATAACCCATCAACTCATTTATGTATGAAATAAAGATTTTTTAATCTTTTATACCGCACAAACTATCAAATGTTATTGTCACACAGGCTGTTATATTTTGTTGTCACATAAGCTATCAAATGTTATTGCCACATAGACTATCATATTTTATTACCACACAGGCTATAGATATCATTACCATACATGCTATCAAATGTTGTTGCCATATAGGTTATCATTTTTTATTACCACACATGCTATAGATATTGTTGCCATACGAGCTATCAAATATTGTTGTCATACAGGCTATCATATATTATTGTTACACAGGCTATAGATCATTACCACACAGACTATCAAATGTTATTGTCACACATGATATCATATATTGTTGCCACATAAGCTATCAAATGTTATTGGTTGCTCAATAATATTACGTATTAGTCCTTTAGCAAATCATTTATAAATCCATTAAAATTCTGACAATATAATGACCATCAAACTTGCAAATCATATCACAACATGCTTTTATTCTTAAATCACAATTTATCAATATATCATAAAAATAAATAATTCAAAAATATAATAATCCTTTCATCAAAGCATTCATCAATAACATCTCATTAAACAACATTTGAATCCATTAAGTATAATTTCATAGCATTTAACCAATCACATGTTTAACTATCATTACCTATTTACTTACCTTCTCCTTCAAGCTATTAAGCCATTAATGGTCCTAGATTATTTCCAATATCTTCTTCAATGCCTTGAGGACCCTTTTCAATACACCAAATCAATCAATGATGATGAAGTAACATTTTTATCACAATATGCATGTATGCTCTTGTAATATATCTTAGCCTTATTTCTACAATTACTTCTAACCCAAAAATCCAAATGACCTAATTCCTTTTTTTTTTTTTTGTACTTAAACTAAACATATATGGGTACAACATATCCAAAATTCATCTCAAAATACGAACTATACAATTTATGCTGAATTTTTTAAATTTGCCCAATTTCAGGTGCAATTATGCACTAAATAATCTCATAAACCTAGCCATATTCAAAACGTAGTAAGTCAAATTGAAAATTTGCTTTAGAGAAAATGAAATAAATGAAAATTTTCATCTTTCTCACATTCTCTAATTCATCTTTGAAGGTCCTCAAAAGAAGTGGTCAGTCTCATACTTTACTGGCATGAATAGGTTTAGGATCAGTCCTCATCAAGGAGCAATATCGCTTAACACTTGAAATATTAAGCAAAATTGTTTGACAGGCATTTATATAACACATAACCTACAACTTACATTTTTTGTACTTCACTTGTTTCCCACTCTAAGCCCTTAAAATTCTTAGAAAATAGAACTAATATATGAGCAAGTTTTAATAGGAATCAGTCCCAATCAAGGGAAATATCTCTTCACAAACAATATATTTAGAAAACTATTTTGTAGCCATTTAGATGAGAAATAACCCTACAACTTTTATGTTTTTCACTTTGTCTAATTCATATTCTAGGGGTTGTGAAATTGTGTGTGTAGCAGTCTACCCTTCAAATAGAATAAAAGGAATTCAGCTCATATTCACTCTCAATAGCTTTTCACATATGAATCCTATAACTCCCATTAATTGCTCATGATTAATATGCCATGGAGGAGGAATTTCATGGGGAAACAAACATGAAATCACATACCTTTCATCAAAACTAGAAAACCTCAATATTTCTCCCTATTTAACTTTTTATTTTTCCTTCTCTTCTTTTTTGCCTTCTTTCTTTTTTTTTTCCTTCTTTTATTGTATTTTCCCTTTTTCTCATATCTTTCCAATCCTAATGGTAGAGAATTATATTTTTTATTCTTATTCTAATAAAACAAAAGATTGGCGGCTTGTTTCTATTAGTTAAAAATTAAAAATTTATCTTTTAATCGCTTTTATATATTTCTTCTTCACCTATATCCCTCTACTGATTTCCACTAAATCCTTAAACATTTAATAAGTTCCTATATGCCCTTACATAAGTTATAGAAATATGCATGCCATATTTGAGAATTTGTTATACAACTATTCAAATACCATATTCATATTCGAATGCTTCAAATGCAATTATGTAAGTGTTATTGTCATGCTTATGTCATGTGATGCGTATGTGCAAATATAACACAATTAAAATTCAAATGAATTAGGTTGTGGATGCTACAAGAATTCTCTTCCATCAAGGGCTAAAAAGAGAGCAAAAAAGGATAGGATATAGCAAAAAAAAGGGGAGAGTAAAGAGAGAAAGAAAGAAAGAAGGGAGCGAATAAGAAGATGAAACAAAAAAAAAAAAGGAAGAATAAGAAATTATTTAAGAAGGAATCATAAGGTTTTCTAGTATTGGTAAAAGGTATGTGTTTTTATATTTGTTCCTCCTATCAAATTGCTCCTCCATGGCGTGTTAATCACAAATAATTAATGGAATTACGAAATAATTGTAGCTAGTATGCAAGTATGAGAAATTGTTAAAAGTGTATAAGAGTTGAATTCATTTTGATTCTATTTTAAGGATAGAATGTTAAAGCTATGATTTCATAACCTTAAAATAAGAATTGGATAAAATGAAAAACATGAAAATTTTAGGTTTATGCTTCATCTAAATGCCTGTAAAATAGTTTTCTAAAAAGTTATATGTGAAGATATATTGCTTCGTGATTATGATTGATTCCCATTGAAATCTACTCAATATAGTGGTTTAGTTTTCCAATAATTATGTGGCCTTAGAAAGGGAATTAGGTGAAGTGAAAAATAAGAAAGTTATAGATTTATATCTCATTTAAATTGTAAAATTGTTTTGCTAAATATGTTGTGTGTAAAGAGATATTGCACTTTGATTAAGACTGATCTTTCAAAACATCATGCTTGCTTTGTCTAAGATTTTTCATTTATTTTTATGACCTTAGAATCTAAATTAGAGAAAGTTTAAAACATGAAATATGTTCACTTATATGTTAAATAATTTCCTCTAAAATTGTTTTTTAATTAGACATTTGCATTTTGAGATATGGCTAAGTTTAAGGGTCAACTTAGTATTTAATTGCAGTAGAACATGGCAAAATTATACAATATACCATAAATTATGTAGTGTGCAGTTTGAGATAAATTTTGGATATGTTATATCCATATAGTCTAGTTTAAGTAGGAATAATAATCTAGTCATCTGAATGTGTGGAGAAAAAGTAATTATAGAAATTGTCTTCCAAGGTCATGATGTTTTTACTAGAGCACAAATGCAAAAAGAGATAAAAAATTTACATCACCATCATGGATTCATTGAGCGTACTGAAATAGTCCTCAAGATGTTGAAGATAGTAAGTCGAGACCATCCACAGTTTAATAATTGAAGAAAAAGGTAAGTAATAGCTAATGGTACTTAAAACCTTGATTGGTTAAATGTTGTGAACTTATATTTTATGGATTCAAAAGTTATTTAATGAGATGATTATTGATGGATACTTTGATGAAAGAATTGGTTGATTTTAAAAATTATTTTTTTAATGAGATGTTAATAAATTATGCCTTGAGAATGAAAGTATGCTTGTGATATGAATTGCCAAGGTTGATGGGTGTTATTCCAAGATGTTATATTACTTGACTTTTTTTAGATTTAAAAATAAATTATTGAAGGATTATTACTTGATATTGTATTAAGCAAGCAATAAGCAAAGAATAACCTATGTGGCAACTAAGGGAACTATATAGCTAGTGTGGTGCTAAGATTAAAAAAGACTAGACTATGATGCAATGATATCCTATAGCTTGTGTGGCATTGAAATTAAATTAGACTACCTTATGTGGCACTTAAATTAAATAAGAGTAGCTTGTGTGGCAATGTTATCCTATAGCCTGTGCAACAAAAATATCTTATAGCCTTTGATTACCTTTATGATAGTAAAAGTTATAAATTCTTTACTACATGCATGGATGGGATGATGATTTATTTATCTTTAATGCTTATTGTGTTATTTGTGATTTATGTATTAGTAATTATTTACTTACTGAGCGTACAAGCTCATTCCTTTGCGTATAATTTTTCTTTCAGAAAAAGTAGACTAGAGATTGCATCCAATATGTCTTTTGAAGTTATTAACAATCTAATAGAGGTTAGGCAAATATGCATTTTTCAATGTTTTTATTTATACATATACCCATGTATGTTTTGCTATAAATAGTTATTATGTTATAATATAATATCTATAATGTACCCGAAAAGAAATGAAAAAAAAAACTTTAGTGATGACGGAATTGCATGAAAGAATTTTAATGATGCAATGTCATTTAGTACTTTATACTCAATAAATGAGTTAGCATATTCATTGAGGTAATGATTATTAAATATGGATTACAAACTCAAGTCATCTAATAGACAAAGTAAAGTTAAACAATTAATAATAATTTAAATTGGATGTCACATAAACTTCTAAACATAAGATGGAAGAATTACAAGAAATCTAGCCAAGAAAAAAGTAGGATGAGACAAACACAAAGGCTTCATATAGGAGGAATTCTAATACCAAGCAATTCACACCAATCAATGTTATGAAAAATCATACATAAAGTATAGAAGCCAAGAGACCACTAAGATAGCCAAGGTTTGTTCCTTCCCCTCTTAATTGTTTCACTACCTTCATTAATAGCAGAGAGAAAACAAAGGGAGAAATAATAAGAAAAAAAAGAGAGCAAATATATGAGAGATTATATACAAAAGAATATGAGAAAGAGTGAAAAGAAATTATAATAAAAAAAAAAAGAGAAGAGTAAGAGCTAAGTGAGAAATGAGAATAAAAAAAGAATAAGAGAGTGTGAGCACCTCGATTTTATGGCTACGCTCAAACATGTAAAATCTTGCTTATGACTCATAACCTTTTATCAATCATCGAGGGTCAAAAGGATAAGGGTCATACATTAGTAGAACCCTATATTATGGCATGTGTCTAGATCATCAGGGAATCCATAGAAGGCTTCATGATGTATAGAAACCTTTACTGAAATCAAGTGGCTAATGGGGGACCAACATGGGGGAATACTTTGGTGCCACCCTACAAACTTCACTATAGTCACACCTAACTTTGGTTGAGATAAAATTTCAAGTGAGAGTGATTTTGAGCCCAATAAATTAATTAGAAGGCCTAATTTGTCTTCCATTCATCAGAGATTGGGCTTAGGAATTAGGTACGCTATGAGAAAAAGTTAGGCACCCTAAACAGCTCGAATTTTAGGATATAAACTTTAAGTACCTTTGGTTCATAATTACTATTTTAGTTTTATTTTCTAATTAGTCCATATTATGCAACCTTAAACCATTCATCTAATGCATTATCAACCATTCATAATATCCAATCAGTTACAAGTAATTACCATAATGAAAGGGTTACATATGTAAGCATAAATGGGGATTAACATGAAATTAACTAAATAAACATAAAACATGCATTAAATAGATCATATAACTTACAAAGGTAATAAAACATGCATTAAATAGATCATATAACTTACAAAGGTAACACATATGAGTCCTAAATCATGAGTAAAATAGTGAACAAAATAGCCCTAAATCTACTTAAAGCAGGAAAATAAAAAGGAGAATACCACCCTACCATTGATACTTGGGATCCCATTCATGTAGTTTGTAATATCTAATGCCTTTCACCATGCTAAGGGTCTATTAGAGAAACTAAACTATCGCCCATACTCATCATTAAACACGTAACTAAGAAATAAAGTAAAACCATGATAATAGTGAGTAATGGCACTAATTTAAAAGCTACAATATAATGAATATGCAAATAGAGTCTATAAAACATCAAAATAAAATGTGAAGCCCATGTTATGGGGTTATGGGATCCTAAAATCCTTTCCTAGGCTCTTTTAAAAGATTAAGAATGTCAAGGGCAAAGCAAAGAGCACCACTAGCAATGGTTAAGGCTAACATGTTAGGAAGAATAAAGGAAATAACAAAACACCAAAAAGACCACAACAAATGAAATGGATATAACATGCATAATGAAGCAAAATAAGATCCTTAGAATACATATCCTTAGCCATGAATTTGTCACTGAGCCCTCCAAGAGGAAGGAAAAACTAAAGGAGCCATGCAGGGGCTAGCTTAAATTCTCCATAAATATAAAATAATGGGAATGGTAAAAGAGCTAAGTAAGAAATCTAATCACTCATCTAAAAATGGTGTATGAAGGGCTCATAAGTGTTAAAAACTCTCCTTTTCATATTTACCGTAAATAAACATATAAACCAAAAGAACAAAATAAATAAGGCAAGGCATAAAAAATATTTATGGTCATAACCTCGAAAGTAAGGAAAGAGCGTCATAGGTCTTCACACTCTACCCCATTCTTGCTACAGACGGCTCACAATACCAAAAGAAAATTAAAAAAAAAACGTAAAGAGCAAGCATAAAGCAAAGTTTTTGAAATAATGTTATGAGTAGTGAAAAAGGGTTGAATGACCAGGAAGTATTCTATACACACCACAACTCATTTGTGCAACTTGTTAGGCTTATTGAAGCTAAAAAATTAAAAGATGAAGAAGAATGGGAAAGAGAAGAAGTGCAGTAGGTGATGGAGTCCTAGACTGCCCTTTTAAGTTGTCTTTTACCCTCAAACTTTGATGTTAGAATTTTCTCCAAATGCAAAGGAATACAATGGCAAAGGTTAATGCAACACTTGGTTTTAGCTTGAATCGTATAGGTGTGTGTTAAATATTATGATTCATATTTACATGAGTGTTCTTAGGGTTTAAGAGTAAAATTTTTAATAAAGTTTGGTTAGGGTTCTTGAGCCTACAGCCTCTCCCTTCAATAAAAGGGGTATTTATAAGGGGGGATAAGTACAATTGAGTTTAATGGCTTGGATTGCACCCTATCTAATACTCCCTTAAAATAAGAATAAGGAAAATTCTAGAGATTAGGGTTTAAAAGTTATCTACATAACCATAAGGCTATTTGTATAGACCGTGGATTGGTTACGTATCTTATTAACGCTTGATGGCTTACTATTTTGGAAGTTTCTTGCTTTTAGACTTCAATCGGTTGCTTTTACAACCATCTAGATGTATGTACAACCCTTCTATAATTAGTTGTACATCCATTTATGTTTGTTGTATAGACAATAATTCTTATACTTAAAAGGTTTTCAAGGTTTGCTTAAATGGAAGGTAGATTTGATTCAAAGCCTTTTTCAAAACTTTTGCCCTCTTTTTATGGATTTTTCCCCTATTCTTTAGGAAATAATTCAAATAGTTTCTCTTTATTAGGCTTGCATCCTAGAGACCCAAAATTTAGTGCTCATAGCTTGTCCATGCTTTTTGAGACTTTGAAATGACATTTGAGAAATGGCAATTACACAAGGCATAAGAAAACATTAGACATAAATGCAAACACTATAAAAGGCTGTGTAACGAGACAATTTCCTTAGCAGCTTTCCTCATGTGTACTAAGGCTCCTAATAGCCTTCCAAAAAGTACCAAGATTGGATCTTATCCTGTAATAGTTTTCTAACAGGAACTAGTGTGCATCATCTACTCAACGGCTTTCTAATAGGTGTTGAGGTTGACAATATGCTCTAGCAGCCTCCAACCAGTTATTAGGTTACATTGCCTCCTTAGCAGCTCTCTAGTAGGAACTAACAATGAAATTATGCTCTTACAGACCTCTGGCAGGTATTAGGGATGAATTTTATTCTTATAAGCTCTCTATCTAGTACTAAGGTTGAAATTATGCTCCAATAGTTTTTTGGTAGGTGCCACAAGTAGAAATTGTGCTATAGTAGCCCTCTAGCTAGTATTGGGGGTGAATTTTTCTGATAAATATCTAAGGTGACTTCCTGATGTTTCTATGAATTATGTTCTTCTAATGAGTCCTTTTGATATATTATATAATATTTTCTCGCCTTATTCTTTCGTTATCTTAAATTTAGTGGGTATTATTGGTATTTCTCCATTTTTTAAGTCCCTCCTAAGGGGTTACTAATCTTCCTCTTTGCATTTTTTTTATTTCATCCTTTTCTTTGTTTCTCTTTTCTTCTTTTTCTCTTTCCTTTTCTATTTTCTTCTTTTCTTTCTTTTTTTTTTATCTTTCTCTCTTATTTTCTTTTTTTTTTTTTTGTCTTTTTCCTTCTTTCGTTTCTTATATGCTTAGGAGGTTTGTATAAACAATACCTTATCTGTACAAATTGTTAAATCGAAACATGGAAGAATACTGGAAAAATTAAACAAAGGGACATTAGTTGTCTATAAAAACAACTAAATTGTTTATATAAATAACCTTGGGGTATATACACCCCTTTCGCAAAATTCAAGGTATAATTTTCACCACTTCTTCACTTTTGTCTTCTTCTTCTCTCTACTTTTCTCTCAAGACTTTAAAGCTCTTAGGCTCCCTTTGCTTTTTAAGGATTATGGCTCACAATGTTGCAAAGCTCAATTTGCATAATGCTCCTAAGAACTTTATTGAAAGTGACTATTCCCTTTATGATGAGCTAACGATGTTGATGCTCCATGACAACTCCAATTCTATTTCTTAGCTATGACATGTGCACTTTAAGAACTTTTTACAGCATCTCAACTGGGCATGGATGCTCCCATCATCTATGGTCCTTCCTCCCACCTTTTCAATTTTGCATCTAGTGTTGTAGATCTTTACGTCACTATTTATTATTTTTTTATTTTTAAATTTTTCCTTGTCGTTTTTCCTATTTTCTTCTTCTTCTCCCTTTTTTTTTTATTTCTTTACTCTATCACTTCCCTTATCTACATGTGAACATTTAGGTTAGTCCTAAAAAATTAAATTTCCTTATAGGACATACAATTGTTAATGTTTTAGATATTTGTAGTTTTTCAATTATCTCTTTGTCTCGATGTTGCTATGCACATTTAGTTGTATTTTTATTTTTTGCTTATTATTTCTAATTCGTATTTATACAAGCAAAAATACATACCTATGTGCCTTTGTAGAGCTTATTGCTTATGGGAATTTAGCTAAATTTTATTGTGGTATTCTATCTATCTATTTGTGAATGTTGAATTTATTCCTATTTTTTGTGAATTTTGCAGCATTATATGATTTTTTATAATTGACTTGACCATATGACGATGTGCATATTTGATAGCCTTTTTGTATTTTAATTTTTTATTTTATACCTATGGGGTTGTATAAAATTTTGGGTTAGACTTGAAAACAACTACGGTTTGTTGATACATACCTATAAGTCTTTATCAAAATAGTCCTAGAAATTCAATTAATTGTTGTGACATTTTGTTTGCTCTTAATGACCAATTTATTTCCTTTCTCCATACCTATATATGAACATTGGGTTAATTTTATGAATAAGCTTTGCTGGTGAAATGCGTACCTATGGGATTTGTGATGTTCTGTAATTTTGGATTTTCTAGTCTTGTGCTTTTGATTGTGTTGGTGTTATGCCTCTAGTTTTTGTTATTTATCAAGTTTATTTTGTCTTTGAGTTATTATTGTGTTGTGGCTATGTTGTTGTCGCTTATGCTTGTTCTTTCCACTTCTTATTATTTTTTAACTTATTTGATTTTTTATTTATTATGTATGCTTCTTTATGTTGCTTTATTTTCTGTTTAGGATGACACTGCCTTCTAGGAGGGTGGTGGGGCTATTACAACTATAGGTATTTAGTTTGTTGATTGTCATAATAGTTGTGTGATAGGATTGCGTTGACTGGATTCCTGGCCTTCTTTTCTCTCATGCCAAATAAGGCACCCTAAAGCGGTATTGTTGTAACACCGACCTTAGTTGAGTAATGGATGAACATTAACTACACCTTCCATCTGCCTCAGATCATTGAGATCACCTACTTGGGATTTCAAATGCATGATGGGGATTCAATGTTGGAGCATATGTCTCCTTAATGTTGTTATTTACTTTCTAGTGCTATAGTAGGACTATATTTGGAGCATGTAAGGCTTTATCCTCAATTTAAAGGGAGAGAATACCTTCGAAGGATCGAGCATCCTAGTTGGAACTCTTTAGGACATGAAAAACAACCCAGGGGAACTGATAAATTACGCAATGTGGAGCTTTTTGCTTTATAGCTAAAAGTGGACACTCTTTTTTACCCTTAGGGACACTACTGGGATGTGTCTGCTACTAGTGTTGGAGGACTTTCAATTGGCCAATTATTTCAATGGAGGCTTCATTACAATGGCTCATCTCTATAAGTTTCTAGATAGGTATGGGCAGAGGTTGTTGGACTTCAATAACAATTGGTTTGTGTTAGAGGTATGTATTATTAACTCTATTGACCTCTTTCTTCTTTTTTCTTTTGCATAGTTCTCTTATGTTTTCGAATGACCTCTTTTGTCATGCTTGGGTGATCGAGCTCAAGTTAATAGAGGGAAGCAACCCTCTCCCCAGCATAGAGTATTGCCACCCTCACTTCTAACACTAAAGAATCTTATGACACTCTAAGAAGTCTATGTATGTCATACTATTGAATGGGCTGAGATTGGATCAAGTGTGTTTCCCTACATATAAAAAATTATATTATTAGTTTTTGTAATACTCATATTAGCTACGATATTAATAGTGCTTATTATTTCTTACAGCTTCAACTGGACTAAAGAGGACCTCGGGATGCGTGGAGCAAGGAGCTTATTGAGGTTAAGGGGTGCTCCTATGAATGTCAGATCGTTGTGCAACCCTATATTCGTAAGTGGTACCTTAAGGATGTGAGCTCAATCGAACTTTAAAAGGGTAGTCCGAGGAGTAGTTGGAGTCAAGTATCAATGGGTACCTTAGTTGGATAAGGGCCTCTCTCTTAAGGATAGTCTATTTGTCTCTTGTGTGCATATGCTTATATCAGTACCATGAGACCAATACTGGGATAGTGTTTAGGTGGGAAGCATGCAACACCTAAAGGAGCTCATAGTGGGTGTCCCTAAATTTGGCACCTACTAAAAGGAAAAAGAGACAAATAAGAGAGAATCAAAGCGTGAAATGAAGGAAAAGAGAGACAAATAAGTGTGAATCAAAGAAAATAGAGAAAAAACAATAGATAAAACCAAAGAGAGATGCCTAAGGGAAAAATCAAGAGAAACCAATGAGAGATGCTTAAGGGCAAAGTAGAGAGATGAAAGAATGATTTAAGGCAAAGTGATAGAAGAATTAAGGATGAGATAAAACTATAAAGAAATCAAAGATAAGGAACAAGATGAATACACTAATTCATGTTCAATTGATAATGGATGGATGGGTGTCTCATAGTCAAAGGAATAAGACGAATGAGTTAGTTCACATTTGATGATAAAAAATGAATAAGTGGCTTACATTCAAAGGAGTTTGATAGATGAGTTAGCTTACATTTGATGATAAAAGATGGATGAGGGTCTTATATTCAAAGGAATTGGGAAAATGAGTTTACTCATGTTTGATGATAGAGGATGTTTAGGTGGCTATAGTTTAAAAGAATAGGATGGATGAATTGGCTCACATTCAATGATATAGGATAGATGAGTTGACTCATGTTTGATAATATAAGATGGATGGATGGCTCACATTTAGGATGGATGAGTAGGATCACATTTGATGATACAAGATGGATAGGTGTCTCACATTCAAAGGAAGACAAAAGAGTTGGTTTATATTCAACAATATAGGATACATGGGTGTCTCATTTAAAAAAAAAAAAAAAAGAAGAAAGAGTTGGCACATATTCAATGATACAACACGAAAAGGTGCCTTATGTTCAAAGGAATTGGATGAATGAGTTCATTCACATTCAATGATATTTGACAGATGGGTACCTCACGTTCAAAGAAATAAGATGGATGAGTTGACTCACATTTGAAGATATAATATGGATAAGTGTCTCACATTCGTAGGAACAAGGTGGATGAGTTGGCTCACATTCGATGATATAGGATAGATGGGTGATCACGTTCAAAGAAACAAGATAGATTAGTTGCCTCACGTATGATGATACAGAACATATGAATGGGTTCACATTTAAAAGGACTACATGGATAAAATATGCCTCATTTATAAAAGCCTTATCATAAGCTAGAAGTACCTAAATAAAGTAACATCCATATGTAACCTTTTTTAGTATATACATTCATGTTAAATGCTTTGATATGGCTTGGTAATGGTCATTAAAATGTCATTTTCCAAGCCCTAAAAAGCAAAGGGTAAGCCATAAGCACCAGAGTTTTAGAATTGTTAGGATGTAAGCCCAATGATGAGAACCATGTTAATTTCAACTTAAGCATATAAAGGAAATATGTATAAAGAGAGGCAAAGCTTGGAAATCCTTTGTACCAATCCCACTCCATAAGTACCTAAGTACAAAAGGGTAAAAAACTTTTAGAATAGTAGCTTAGTCCCCCTACTTCGTTGTACAACCAAGTAGTTGGCTATATAAATAACCTTGTGGCTATATAGCCAACTTAAATTACAAATTCTATAATATTTATTGATCTTATCCATTTAGAAGGTAGAGAAAAGGATTGAGTGCATCCTATGTACATAGCACATATGCCCCACTATTCCTCTATATAAATACCCCATCAATGAAGAGAGAAAGAAAGAGAGAGAGCGAGCGAGATAGATAGAAAGAGAGAGAGAGAAATTTTTTTCTAACAATACTTATCAAAGTTAACACTCGAAACCCTAAAAGCATTAAAAAATTCCTAAAAACATAGAAACCTAAAGAAAAACTCAAAAATAACTAAAAGGAAACACCAAGATAAGCCATTCCTTCATTAAAACCTTCATTTTCTTAGGAAGAATCACACCCAAAAGGTATCTTTGAGGGTGAAAACCAATAACTAATCCTCTCTAGTACCCTTTTTCTTATTAGCTTTTATTTCATAACTTTGGTATTTAAAGCCTTTCAAAGGTGGTTTTTCTAATCTTATTATACATACAAGCTTTTTAATGGTCTGTACATATAACATAGTGGTCTATATAAACCGCTAGTTAGTTTATACATACCATTTTAATGCTCACAGCACCAAAAATGTCTCCTTAATTATCTATTTGATTTCATTTATATCTACATTCTTATGGTTTGGAACTATAGAGGGAATGATTAGGAGGCCCCAATAGGTAATAACCCATCACCCTTATTTTTCTTTATTTTAATTTATTTTCTACTAAAAATAATTTTGCCACTTCTCTCTTCATCTCATGTTCATCCATATGCTTATTCATTACCTCAACCATGTTTCATTCCATAAATCATGGTTTCCACTATTGTTATATACACCATTTATTGAATTTGTTTACATATAAGTATAGTTGATGGTATGATTTTAAGGCTTCACATGATGTGGCCAATAAAAGGAAGCCCCCTCATTGTGCTTCATCATTATTTGTTTGGACAGACACTGAATATGGTTGTACAACCAACTTACTTGGTTATACAGACTCCTTAAAAGGCTTATGCATACCTTTTTTTATTGATATTTTTTATTCCTCTCAGGACTATCTTGTAAGTTTAGCATTTTGTTTGTTTCCTTACTTTCATCATTCCTTATCATTCTATGATGAAACCCACCATTTGAATATATATCTCCCGTCCCTATGTCATATAATTATCACTTTTCTTGCACTTCACATATTACATTCATACATTGTGTACCTAAACTACTATGCTTAATAGTGTGATTTAGATGAAAGTTTTTAGGTGGACAGATAGGAAAATTAATTAATAAAGGTAAGGTATAAATAAACCAAAGATTCATATGAAGTTTGGATCCCTATATTTGAGTGACTTGGGCGTGCCTCACATTTTTATAAGCTTGTATCCAACTCTTAAATGCAAATCTCTAAGGGGTAAAGATGGGTTGGTTATTTTCGAATACCTATTTAAACTATAAACATTTCTTGCAAAATATTTTATCATGATCAAAATTGGTTGGCAATCGATTAGCACTTGATATTGTGACTTAGGACGCAAGCATGATTATGGCAATCACTAAATCTATTCCCCATAATGTAAAAGGAATTGCTAAAGAAAGAGATTAAAGGCCCTAAGAAACCTTGGAGAAGCCTAAAGCCAAGCCCAAAATCAAGCCCAAGACTAAACCCAATGTCAAGCCCAAAACTACCTGTCAGGCTTGGTGGATTATATAACCCATTAAGTTGGGTTGTGTAGCCTATAAATAGAGTTGTGCAGACAATCATAGGGTTATATAGTCCTCCCTTAAACCTCAGTCCTTAGAACATTTTGAAACTAGTCCCTCTTAAAGTCTAAGATTGTATAACCCTGATAGATGGATGTACGACCCATTCTTAGCTATACAGCCCACATGTAAACCCTAATTTCAGAAGATTCACCTCCTTCCCTATGATTGGATATGAACATGGTACAATCAAAACCATTTTTCACTCTAATGCACCCCTCTCCCTCTATAAATACCCCTATTTTGAAGAGAGAGAAGAGGCTTGCAAACCCAAAGGTTACTATGCCAAAATCACCTTTAAAACTTCCCTCAAACATAGGAAACCTAAATGCTGACTTACCCCATCTCACTCCAAGGTAGAACGAGACCTAATTTTTTCAACTTTATGCATTCCTTAAGTATTTTAGAGGAAAATATTGAAATTGCAAGCCTTTGACAACATAGAAACACACAAAGGCTTCTAAGAATCCCCTTAATTCTCTATTCTTCTTCCCTATTTTTTGTTTTCTATACTTCCAAAATATAGGAAATAGGAGTTGTATAGCCTTGTTTATAAGTTATACAACCCTCCGCCTAGGTTGAACTGCCTCAATATTGGATTACATGACCTAGTTTGACTAGTAGACAACTTTTTCACAAAGTCTATTTCCTTCCCTTCCTTCAAATTTCTTTCTTTATTAAAGCTTTCTTTTTTTTCTTTTTTGATGTCTTATGACTCTAGTGGCAGAATGGGGTGAGGTGTAATTACCTAAGACCCCTATTCATCTCAAAAATGGATTCTTGATTGTGCCTCATATGGTTTTTTTTTTATTGCTAATCATACCAAAAGGAAAAAAAAACTCTTAGAATCTTCCATTTGATTTTAAAGAGGTGTTTTGATACTATTTTAACCCTCTTATAGCCATGAGCTAGTGAGACCTTGAAGTTCCATTAACTTTGAAAGCTCATTATGTATTTGGAGTTTTAAAGTATGAGAATAGTGTTTTGGCCCCAAATCTTTCTTATTCTTGTGTTATATGTTAAGCTTACATGGTTAGTGGTACATATGAATGTCATGCTCCTTTAAAGCTATATAAGATAAGGATTCATCAATCTAAGGATCCCTCTTATGATGGGTTTTACCTTAGGCCATTCAATACCCTCTAAGTGCTTTGCATTGCATGTTTATTTCATCATATGTTCATGATTCATTCATTTGTTATTTGTATGTTTACTGATTCTATGATGTTGGGATGTGTTACTATGGACACTAGATGTATATTTAGGGACCTTAACTTTGGAGCTGGACTAAGATATTTATTTGGAACTTTATTTGCTTCCCTTGAGTTTCTATTATTTGTTTCTTATCATTTGATTGTTAACTTCTTCTCTTCCTTTAGGTGTAAGTGTTATTACTTGAGCTAGGCCATGAACTAGGCCTTGATTATCATCCTCTATGATTAGGCATGATGTGTTAGAATGGATGAATGGTAATGCATGCTAAAACCCTCTTACTACGATGCATGACCTCATTCCCAATTAATTATGCATGATGTGAATGAATGAATGCATGGATATGCATGATGATCCTACTATTGGGATATGTATCCCCCATCCCTACCTTGTATATATTATTTATTACTTTCTTACATGTTACATATCATTCATGCATTGCATACTTTATTGTTATGGTTGATGGCTTACATAGATGGATGTGCCTAGGTGGATAAATGAGAAATTGATTAATAAAGGCAAGGTATAAGAATAAACCATTGATTGCCTGAAGGCCAGATCCTCATATCTTAAGGACTTAGGGGTGCCTAACCTCTTCCCCAAGTTATACCCAACTCTCAAACCTAATCATTGATGGGATGAACATAGATTGGTCCTTTTTATAGGCTCATAATTTGTCTTTGCTTACATTATTATCTTGACCAAAGTCCAGTGGTGATTCCACATTTCATCTAAGGGATGACAACATTATATCATCTCACCTTGGTCCCTTGTTAACCCTAACTTTGGAAAATTGCCTTCTATTTTGAGTGAGGCCTCAAGGATCCTCCATTGATCCAAATTATGAGCCATGATTAGTGGTTATTACCAGTGTATAACCTTCATCCTCTTGATCCCCTAATGATAAATAAAAGGAAGGAGCCACAAGCAAGATTCCACTCCTTTGAGTGCAAAACCATGAAATTTGAAGAGCTCATAGTGGTCACTCCATTGGAGGCTAATAAATCTTTAGTTCATATTTATGTTTTTCCTTTATTAATCAAGTTCTCTTGGATTCGTACAGCCTTCACACATCACCATATGCACTAGGTGCCCTTTAGTTAACCAATGGATTTTCTAAGCTTGAGACTTACGCTCCATTCGAGCTTAGGAGGTGGTAAGGAGGATTCATTACTCATAAGCCAAGTTCCTTCGGGTATGTTAAATAAGAGGTATATGACAACTGTCTCGCAAGCTTGTGAGACCCTACTAGGGAAAGAGACTTTAAAAATGAATAATTATCCACATAAATAGAGAGACGTCTAGCCTTAGTCTAGTGCACATTTTAGAGCTATGAAGTGCAACCTGATGCACCTCCTAACTCAACTGCAAACACCTAAGAAGGACAAGAAACAAATCAACTACAGAATTTGGTGAAATACTTGATGTTGTCAATCATGAATGTAAATCAGACTCAAGAAAGATAAGACAACTTTAGCAAAGATCATCTAATGTGAACTTTAATAAATAGGCATGGGCAATCCCCTTAGGGCTGATAAAAAGGAAGGACATTGGACAATTAACATTTCGATTAAGGTGATCAACCAATATGAGATGCTAGTTACATAAAGGGGCCAATGAGTGAAAATGTTTTAACAATAGGTCAGAAGAGTCTAATGTCGTATTAAGAGCCACAAAAGACTTATCAATGATGATAACTACTAAAACATTGCATGTCCTTTAAGTGGATGGCCAAGAAGTCTATAAAGGAATCAATAAAGCCTAGCATGAACAAGATCAAAAAAGGGGCAATTTAGGCATTGTAATGGCTTAAAATGGAAACTTGCGCCACAAAGATAGTAAGCCAAAGCAAAAGGCTATAAGAAGGATTAAGATCTAAACTACCAATGGATTAATTATAAGAAATTCAACTAGGAAGGAAGCCAAAGTAACAAGAGATAAAGAGAAAAACTTCATTCAGGAGACATGTCAACATCAAGTAGGGAAAAATGAGAGCTCACACTAAGTCTAAAAGTTACAGAGAACAATGAGATTGCCAAGTAGAAGCCTTAGTGATTCAACAAAACTACTACGGAAGGGCAACTTCAAACATGATATCCTTTACCATATCCATTTATAATCTTTAAATCACTTGAATTTCTTGTTTACTTTATTTTGATCCTTTATCATTATTATATTATTTTCTAAGCCTACGTAAAATGAAAATGAAATCAAGAAGAATGAAGGCACACTCATAATCTAGTGATACCAAAAAATAGATAAAATCAAAAGGAATTGAAACAACCCCAGAAAAATGAAGCAAGAAAGAAAGATGATGCAATAAGTGTACAAACATTAAGGAATTGCTTGCTCACAAACCTAAGAGGCTTTCAGCTAATTTTTGCATGCACGAGCTCCTAAAGTTTATAAGAACCGAGGATACAAAGAACCATGTCTGCTCTTATGTACTAGTCATAAAGCCTTCTGGGGTCTTAATAGACACTATGTTAGAGCTCTTTAAATTATCGTTAAGGCCTATGGGGAGAAAGTAAGGCAGGATGATTGTAAAAGGGTCTCTACCTAAAATTGGCACTAATATTAGAGAAATATTGTCAAGAACTTTGAAGACATTTGAGAAGAAAATTTACAGGCTAAATAGCTGGGATCTGAATCAAGAAGACAATATGCGGGAAAAAGAAGCACCCATCTCAGCCTCAAGCCAAAAGGAACAAGACAACAAATGTCAACACAGTAAGGGCACCAAGACAATTCATGAATTTATGGATGCCTATGTCCAAGGCATTTGAGAGGTTATAGAATAAGGGAGTGTTGAAGTCCTTAGCACTGAGACTACATCCTAATCCATTGCCAAGAGGATTTCATGTCAATGCCCATTATACTTTTCATCAAGGATCAAGTCACAACACTGATGACTGCTACAAAATATAATACAAGATTCAAGATCTCATCGATAACAAAATGACTATTTTATCAAATTCTAGAAAGCCCAGCATTTGAGGGAACCCTTTCCTAAACTATCATAATGTTCCTCCTCCAAATTAAAGCCATTTATGATAAATTTTAAAAGTCTTTAGGAAGTTGTTATTACTACTTTCGATGAGGTCTCAAAGGAGGTTGTGGCCATTTGCACTACTAATCCCTAGGAAAGCTTGATTGAGGAGATAGAAGAGGTGTAAAGTAAAAGAATGATTCAACTATAAGGGGAGAGCGATGAAGAGAAAGAAACTGGACAAATGAGACATATAACCTGAAGTGGGAAGTATTACCCTGACAAGGAAACCCCTAAGGAATTAAGGGTTGAAGAGAAGATGGATGAACTCGTTGTGGTGGAGAAAGAGGATGACAATCCTATTATGAAATAGTTGTAGAAAGTGCCAACCTAGATTAATGTATAGGAGTTACTCATTACCTCTCATGAATATAAAAGAGTCATGCTAAGGCTCTGTCTAGCCTAATAATTTCCAATGAAGCCATTCTGAAGGATGTCATTGCATTAGTGACTTATAAAGGCAAAATTACTATCTCATATGGGGATTTGGTACCAAAAGGAAGGGATCATAATTTGGCCTTATTCATTTGAGCTAAGGAGAATGGAAGATATATGCCATGTATGATGGTTGATGATGGTTCCAAGACTAACATCTGCCAATCAAAGTTGTAACATAAGTTTGGATTGTCTAAGAAAGATTTGGAAGCCTATAGCAGTGTCATTCGAGCATATGATGATAGTAAGAGGCCAGCTTCATGTGTGTTCAAAACCCTAGTCAAAACGAACATGTTGGAGACAATGGTGGAATTCACAGTCTTGGATATCTTAGTTACCTTCTCATTTTTATTAGGAATACCATGGAATCACTCACTAGGTGGTGTGCCTTCCACTATTCACCAAAAAGTTAAGATTTCTTATAAAAGAGAGATTGCAACCATTTATGCAGAGGTTTGGGAAATTGTATAAGCTTTAAGTATGACAATCCTATGCAAGAACTAGTGCTAGAATAAGGACATTAGGAGAATAGGTAACTAACTCAAGTAATAAGCTCATGTAAAGATTGAGATCCTAATGATCCACCAAGAAAAGTGAAGCCTGTAAAGCACCATCAACCTTAATGATCTTATATCCTTTTAGTATCCTTGAAGCATATAAATAGCTTATTCATTTTGATTTAATTATTTATCATCGTAGCACTATTTTTCATACCTATGTGAAAGGAGGAACCTAAAAAGAAAATAAAGAGTAAAACCAAGTGGAAAGCTTAAGTGAAATTCAGAGAATCAAAAAGAGAGAAAGCAAGAAAAGTTGAAACAAAAAATAAGAGAAAAGTCAAAGAAAGCAAATCCAAAGAGTTAAAACAAAATGAGAAAGCTAGAGCGTGAGAAAAAAAAGTGAACAAAGTCAAGAGATACCAAAAGAATGATGTCGAAAGGCAAATTGAAGAGAACCAAAAGAGATGCCAGACGACAAAACAAAGAAAACTCAATAGAGAAATTAGATGGTAGAAATGAGAATGTTAAGGCAGAAGCCTAAGTGTAACACCTTCAACCCAATTCATATGCATTTTAATTATGTTACATTTGAATATATGTATCGCATGGCATAAGCATGACAATAACACTTGCATTATTACATTTAAATATGAATATGATGTTAGCATAGTGGCATAACAAATTGTCATATCTTGTGTATGTGTCATAGTATTTTAAATAATGGTGTTTTGGAACTTATTAAAAGTATGAGAAACATATGGGAATTAGTAGATGGATAGAGGTGATGAATGAGTGAAGAAGATGGACGAAAAGAGGAAAATTGAGCTTTCAACCAATAGGAACAAGCCACTATGATTTTATCTTATTAAGGTAGGTATACAAATGGAATTTTTCTTCCTTTAAGAGCATATTAGAGAGGCAAAAATGTGAGGTGGTGCAACAGAAGGCTGAGAACTAAGAAAGAAAGAAAGGGGAAGAAGAAGAAAAAGAGGAAGAAAAACTGAGTTAACTATTAAGAATTTGAAGGTTTTCTAGCTTTTGTGAAAGGTATGTGATTTCATATTTATTCTTCCATGAAATTTCTTCTCCATGGCATATTAATCATGAGCAAATAATAGGAGTTATAAAGTAATTATAATTAGGATTCATATGGAGAAGTTGTTGATAATGAATATGAGTTGAATTCCTTTAATTCTGATTTCAGGACACACTATTGTACCTACAATTCCATAACCGTAGAAGATGAATTAAGCAACGGTTAAATCATGAAAGTTTTAGTTTCATGCCTCATCTAAATTCTTATAAAATGGTTTTTCTAAATATGTTATGTGTGAAGAGATATGGCCCCTTGATTGCGACTGGTTGTTGTTAAAACCTACTCAACTCTTAGTTTTGTTTTCCAATAATTTCATAAGGTTAGAATGGGAATTAGATGATGTTAAAATATGATTGTTGTAGCCTTATATCTTATCTAAAATCTTGTAAAGTGGTTTTGCTTAATATTTTGTGTGCTAAGAGATATGGCTCCTTGATTGGGGCTGATCCTGAACCTACTCATGCTTGCAAAGTATGAGATTGATCATTTCATTTTAAGACCTTAAAAGCTAAATTGGAGATTTTGTGAAAAATGAAAAATGTTATATGTTAGCTAATTGGATATAAATCAGTTTTTAAATTAGACTTTTATGTTTTAAGATATGGCTAAGTTTACGGGACTGTTTAGTGTATAATTACACTCAAAATAAAGCAAATTTATAAAATTGACCATAAATTATGTAGTATATATTTTGGACTGAATTTTGGATATGGGTACTATGTCTAGTTTAATTAAAAAAATAATTAGACAATTTGGATTTGTGAGGCAAAAGTAATTATAGAAACAGGCTACCAAGGTCATGATATGTTACTAGAGCATATATACATAACAAGATGAGAAATCTTACTTTCTCATCATGGATTGATTTGATGTAATGAAATAGGTCCTCATGGAATTGAAGATAATATTGGGAATAAGTGGGACCATCTATGGCTTAATAGCTTAAAGGAAGAGGTAAGTAAATATCTAATAGTGCTAAATATGTGATTGTTTAATGAGATGATATTGATGAATACATTGATGAAGGGATTATTGTGCTTTCAAATTATTTATTTTCATGAAATGTTTATGAATTATGACTTTAGAATGAATTTATGTTGTGATATGATTTGCTAAGGTTTATGGGTGTTGTTATTAGTCATTATATTGTTGAAATTTTGTTAGATTTATAGGTGATTTGTTGAAAGACTAATACTTGATGTTGTTGAGCAAGCAACGAAATAAGATAGCTTATTTGGCAATAATATTTATAGCCTGTGTGACAACCAAATATGATAGCCTGCATGGCAATGATACCTATAGCTTGTATGGTAACCAAATATGATAGCCTATATGGCAACAACATTTGATAGTCTGTATGGCAATGATATATATAGCCTGTATGACAATGATATCTATAGCCTATGTGGCAACCAAATATGATAGCATGTGTGGCAACAACATTTGAGAGCCTATGTTGTAACAATAAATGTAACAGCCATATTCATATCTGCTCTGATACCAATAAATGTAACGACTGATTGTGTTTACAAATCATGTTGCTTTGATACTATTTTTTTTTCTACCACAATCTGTAATGCTACAATCGGTACCTATCAGAGCACTCAATATCCAGGATTTGCCCGTCGGCCCCGCAATATCATACACACTGGGATTTGCACGTCTGCCCCGCGTATGCTTGAGCCCTCTTTAATACCAAAACTGTAACATCTAAATTCATTTGTCAAACCAATAACTGTGACATCCATTGTTCTCATTTGTAAATTAGCTTTGATACCATAAATTGTAACGTCACAACGTGGCTACAGCTGGTACCTATCAAAGTTCTCAACATCTGGGATTTGCCCATCAGCTCCGCGATGTCATACATACCGAGATTTGCACGTCTGCCCCGCATGTGCTTGAATCCTCTGATACTACCAACTGTAACTATCATCTTCAGTTGCAAATCATGGCATTTCACGTTTAGAAATGCATACACATTAAGGTTTATTCATCATACATATATAATCCCATATGTATTTAATGTACACATGTGTTAACTAATGTCAGGAACAGTGACCATAACTAGTTCCTATCAAATGTATGTACATGACTCTAGGAGAGAGAGTTAGAATTCAGCCGACGACCTGTGTTTCATATGTCTCTATGCAAAACTTTATGCACCAAAATGTTGAAACTTTATGCTTCAGTATCTGAAAAATAATTACGATTTGGTGAGTCGAGACTCAGTGAATAAAAACAATAATCAAATCCTTATGGCATAATCCACAATCAAATATCATCAAGATACATTGCAAGTATAACAATTGACTATTCAAGTGCAAATGCAATAGCTTTGTTTTTGTCATGATCGAACAAGGCAAACATTGCTCCCATGATATTTATATGATTTATGTAACATATGATTTGGGACCTATTGGTCCATCTTCCTATAATCTACAAGTGTTTGACAAGTCGGTCACAATGCCCCTGTTAGTTCCATATGCAAGTGCTTATTCGCAAATGATATGCCAAGTAATCGTTAAGAGCATTTAATTCTCACTTGGCCTGTATTCCCATGTAAATGTAACAATTCAATCATATATACATGTAATAGAACATAATCATATTATTCCCATGTAACATGTAACAATTCAATCATTCTCACTTATATTTTCATGTAACATGTAATAATTCAATCATATATACATGTAATAGAACATAATCATATCATACAATTATCACATACACCATTGAATCCAATTATGGTTTTTACTCACCTTTTGATGTGACCAACCTTTATGGTAGGGCTTCTTCAAAGTATTGAGATCCTAACATTTGATACATACATGGTTATAAGTATATCAAAATGATTATTAATGCTTTGTATG
>CATIWR010274535.1:0-26859 GCA_949677035.1 Omphalea diandra
GTGTTCATAACAATGGTATACCAAGTAATCATTAAAACAATATAATTATTGCTTGACATGTATTCATACCTAAAAGGTAACAATTCAATCACATATACATCATAAAATTATCACACATATACACATTAGAATCTAATTATCGTTTTTACTCGCCTTTTGATGTAACCAACCTTTGTGGTAGGTTTGGTTCTCTCTTTAGGGAATCCTCAAAGTGTTGAGATCCTAACATTTGATACATACATGTTTATAAGTACTCCAAACTGATTATGAATGCTTGGTATGCAACTATGGTATGATCCATGCAAGTGGACCTAGTGTTTATGCATGTTTTTCCTTATTTGGCAGCTTGAGCTTGGTACACTCTCACAGCAATAATTCTAGATATACTTATCCAAATGACTTGATTCTTTTTTTCAAATAAACTAGACATAAAATAATACAACATATTCAAATTTCAAGCCAATATATAAACACACAAAAAATGGGGTGAATTTTTGAATTTTGCTCTATTTCAACATTATCTCAGCCTGAGTAGGTCTTACATTCTTAGGTATATATCAAATTGTGCAAATCAAATTGCAAAAGTGATTTATTAGAAGTTATGCAACACATAAAAGAACATTGTTCATGTTTTACTCATTGTCTAATTCAGTCTATAAAATCACCAAAAGAAATGACCAATCTTAGGGTCAGCAGATTTTCAACATGGTGATAATCAGTCATAATGAAGGCCCAATATCTCAACAACCATACAAAATTCGATAGCAATATTTTACAGTCATGTAGATAATATATAAATATACAACTTTCAAGTTTAACACAACACCAAATTCCTAATCTATGGTAATCAAATTCTTGGAAAACAAAATCAAAAGATAGGTGAGGATTCATTCGGGTACAGGGTCAGTCACAATCAATGAGCCATATCTCTTTCCACACAATAAATCAATCCAAACTGATTTACAGGTGATTAAAGGGGATATGACCTTACAAATTTCATTTCACACTTTATCAAAATGAGAACCTAAGGCCATCAAAATATAAGAAAACAAAAAGACTGACGTGGTTTTAGTTGATTGTGAACCAGCCCTAATGAAGGAGCCATAACTCCTCATACACGCTAAATCAAGAAAAACCGTTTCATATGCATTTATATGAGGCATGAAGCTATAACTTTTATATTTTACACTTTCTCTAATTCCTCATTTAGGGTTATGAAATCGTGGGTATAAAATTCTGACTAATAATGAAATCAACACAATCAGCTCTTGTTCTTTTGAATTTCAACTTTCATCCAAGAGTTCTACCTCAAATACTCCATAATTCTCACTAGCCATGCATGATTAACATGTCTTGAGGATTAATTTCATTTGAGAAAAAGATAAATTAACTTACCCATTGTCCTAGAACCAAAAAACCTTAGGCTTTCTCTTTAGGCAGCTCACTTTTTTCCCTCTTCTTCTTCTTCTTCTTCTTCTTCTTCTTCTTCTTCTTCTTCTTCTTCTTCTTTCTTCCTTAGCTCTCTCTTTCTTCTGTTGTACCTTACATCTAAGCTTAGTATTTTGATCCTAAAGGGTAAAAAATTCCACTTGTAAACCTATTGTAATAAGACAAAATCATGGTGTTGCATTCCTATTGGTTGGAAGTTCACTTTCCTCATTTAGTCCCTCTTCTTCACTCCTTAAGCACCTTCATCCATCTCCTAATTCCAAGATGCTTCTGATACTTTTAAATAAGCTCTATAACACCATTATTTATGATGCTATAACATGCACACAACATAAGACAATTTGTCATGTAACTATACAAATATTGCATATATGTTCAAGTGTCCCAAATGCAATGGTGCATGTGTCGTCTTCTTGCTTATCCAATTCATGTATATAAATGATCATTTATCCAATGCATATGTTTATGTGGGATTTCATATCATTTTTGCAATGAATATGTTCATGTGATAATGCTAATAAATGTGGATGGGGATGTTACAGAGAGTTTCTCCAATAGAAATAGATGCTTAAAAGCCTAGCCTTTGAAGCTAATCTTTTATTTCCATGAACCAAAAAGCAAGAATTCAAAGGAGGGATAAGCATATAAAGATGATAGATTTTGAGAAATTAGAAGAAGTTGATGGTAAAGGTGGTTGAACCTTATTTCTGCTGGGATTGATCATTGCTCCTCCGCAATTGACTCAATCTAGTTTTCCTTCATCGTCGTTGCTAGCAATCTTACTTTTCTTATGCTTGCATCATCATCATGATTGAACTCTATTGTTCTCACTATTGGTTATCTAAGATAGGCGTGAATTAATAGAGGTTAAATGATGAAATGAGAATTAGTTTTATCTGAGAGTACAATTCTTTATATCCTTTAACCTTTTAAGCCCATTTTTTTAAACTCCAATTTCAAGGTAGACGATGGAATAAAAAATTGTGTTAAAAATGAAATATATCATAAGAAAAATATAACCTTAATAGCATTTTGATAATTACTAAAACTATGTTTGGTATTCCTATTGAAAATTTTGATTTTGAAACAAAACATATAAGAGATTCTGTCTCTTAATAAATTATAACTTTTTCCAATATGAGTTTTATAACTAAAAAATCTAATTTCGAAAAAAAAATTATTATTGAAACTTTTATCAATAACAATGTTTTACTTGTAAACTTATATTCAAAATATATTCAAAAAATCTATAATCATATAACAAAAATTTTTTATTTTTTATCTCAAAATCAAAATTTTCTAATAGCAATGTTAAACATGCTCCAAATATTTAGAACAATATTTTATATCTTGGACAAATTGTCAATTTGATTTTTTTTAATTAACTCTCTCATATTTTGAAACTCTTAAATAAGGTAAATGCTATTGCTTCTTTAACTTGACATTATTTTTTAAAACTCCAAACAAGATAAAAATAATTAATATTTAATTACTTTTCATTCTATTTCATTACTTCACCCTTATAATATTTTTTATTTTTCATTTCATTTCATTACTTCACCTTTATTAATCTTTTTTTATCATTTTCAAAACTTCCATGCAAAACCTAAGAATTAAACTTGAAATTTGAGCTCTATTATGGGTTTTTGACTTTCTTTCAAAAAGGATAGTGCAAAAGTTTTAAGAAAGAAAAAGAGATAAAAATTTATTGGATGTAGATATAGAATTTCTTAAAGGCGCAGCAGCAGTAGGAGAACAAGTCTTTTGTGTGTTCCACATTTACGAGTAAAAGAGTAAGGATGGAGATCTCTAATTCTCTGTGTTTTTTATTTTTCGATTTTAATTTTTAAACGAAATATTGAGTTAATAGAATTCACTCTCCTGGTAAGGTGTTGCATTTAATTGGTCATAGATAAAATTATTATAATTTATGAAAAAAAAATTATAAAGTATTAAAGTGACTCATCGCAAATAGTTGAGGGGCAAATTATGTATTTGGCCTTATTACATGAGTCGCACATTAAATTTTCTCGAATTTTCTTCCCATTTTCTCGCCCTCGAAACGGAAAGTTGGAAACCAGTAATCCGATCAAACTGATAAAGAGACGATGGAGGAGAGGCTTGTAAGGAGGTTTGGAAATGGAAGGGGACAAACTCACAGTCTTCTCCCTCTCCAAGCTTCAGAAACTGGAACCTATCGTCTATCAAATACCATTTCTTGCTGGTACTGCGATTGCAAATTCTCGGCCTTGAATAGTCCCCTTTTTCGATTTGGAAGGAGACATGCTAAGTTTTTGAAATTATGGTTCTCGATTGGGGTCGGTTTTACCCTAACTACACTCCTTCTACTCACTATGGTAATAAATAATTAATAATAGTTTTAATGTTCAATCACTCATTTACCTCTTCTAACTGACTGCGGTGATTGTTGGTCTTCAGATTCTTGTTTGGGAATTAGGCAGTGCTCTCCATATCTTCCGGGGAAACAAAGACCTTACTGATATTCTCAGTTCCTTCTTGTTTGGATTTTCTCCCAAGGTTGGCATTTTCATTTTGATGCGCTAACTTATTTGATTCCACGAACCAAAGATGTATGGTTCCTAATTCTGATTCTTTCTGCACAGGTTTATGCTTTTAGACTATCACTTGCTGATGCTGCTTATTTATTACTTTCTACTTTGATATCTGTATCCGTGCATGAATTTGGACATGCCATTTCTGCTGCCAGGTCACTTCTTCTTCTGCCTTTTATATTTGATAAAATTGTTATGATTGCTTGGATTAGCGAAAATGGTGCAGACTGTGTTGTGATCATGCAAAATAGTTGTTGGGGCAAATTTTTTTTATGTCAAAAAAGTTCATTCAGAAGTTCTTACTGAATCCAATGTGAAAAAAAATGAATTCCAGAGATTTGATGGAATTCATATGCAAATCCATACTTAACATGATGGGAACTTTGAACAATCTTTTAGAATGTTATACTTTTAATTCTATGGAATTGGTTATGCTTTGGGAAATTCTATTAAGTTTTTTGAATTTGCATATGGATTCTAATATAACTTCAGTGTTTACAACCTTACCTTTGGTTATACTTTTTCACCATTTACTATTGGGATAATTTTGATACAGCAGGAACATCTTTTTTTTTTTCCCTAATATAATTCCAGTGTTTTGGATACTCATTTTACTTAGATGGTTGATCAATGGTTAAGTAACATGGATAAGTTTATGAATCTCAAATTTTAGACCTGAATTTGCAGAAGGCTAGATTCTCATGGTTGGTACTGTAGGCACCTTTTCATTGAAAAGCAGTGAGGGCATACAAATGGAATACGTAGCCATCTTTCTTGCAGTTCTTTTTCCTGGGGCTCTGGTAGCTTTCAATTATGAGTTGCTGCAGATTTTAGAGCGCTTTGCTGCCCTTCGTGTATACTGTGCTGGCATTTGGCATAATGCTATAGTAAGCTCATACCCTTTATGACCTTATGCATTGAGAATATTCATTAACTAGGATTCCACTAGTTTTCCCAATTTAATTTGTCATTTTTAATATGCAAGGATGCTTATATTATGTCTGTCATGATTTCATAGTGTTGCACAGTTTGTGGACTGGTGTTATTCCTCCTACCCTTGATCTTGTATCCCTTCTACATTCACAACGAAAGCCCCATGGTATACCACACACTTCTTCAGGCAGACATCTTTACACATTGACTTGACGTTTTTTTTAATATCTTACTTATGGGGTTTATATTGATTCCTCAAATAGGTTTTGGATGTACCTTCTACATCTCCCTTATCTGATTATTTGTCCCCTGGTGATGTGATTGTGTCATTGGATGGTAAACACATCCATAATGAGCAAGAATGGATGGAGATGACTGCTCTAGTACATGAACTGGCACTTCAAAGTTCAAACCATTCTGAAAATTCTAAAGGTTTTAACATATTACATAGCAGACATGGTTACTGTGTCCCTACTTCTCTGATTGAAGAAAGCAAGAAGATACTTTTGATAGATAATCAATCTGCTTGTCCTAATGACCTTACTGAATTTGTTGCCATGGAATGCCTTGACCCTAGTCAATTAGATGACATCAGCAGTGAAGATGGTCATCTAGACAGAAAAGGGAGTAGGCGCTGCTTGAATGCCAAGGATGTTGTTAAACTTACTAAATGTGGTCATGGATGGGTCACAGACATAACCAACAGAAGCAACTGCTTATGTTCCCAGGTGGATATTTCAGTACTTTCAAGCGTTGTCATCCTTATCAGGGTTTTGGTAATTGTTTCTGACATTTTATTAAGGGCCATTGATAATAAAAATCTAGGCTTGCAACTAAGAAGTTGCAAGCTGATGCCTAAAAGTTGCTGAATGGTAATGGCCTTTGTTTATCTGATTTGATAGGAAGATGATGAACTAGTTTGCTGTTAGTTGCAACTAAATAAATCGTTTGACATGGTGTAGGATGAATCTTGTTTAAGCCCTATCCAGTTGCCCGGGTTAATATGGCTTGAGATCAGCTATTCAAGCCCTTATTCTCCAGAATGCTTTCAAGTTGGTGGAAACTCTTTGCCTCGTTCTGAAACTGCAGACTTCACAGAAGATTACTGTGGTGGAACTTTTGTTTTCATCGGTGATGTGATCTCCATGGCTCACTCAGTTCAGTTAACTGCTTTTCAACCTCGTTGGTTATTTCCTTTAAGTGCACATCTTCCAAAAGTTCTGGAAAATATCTTAATATGCACATTTCAAGTTTCTCTCACAGTAGCTCTCCTGAACAGCTTGCCGGTAAATATGTTTCCGTTGATACCGCAGTTAATTCCAATTATGTTCAAGCACATACACTCATTAGTCTTCTTAAAAGATTTTTTTTTTAGAAAAAAGGGTGATTAAAGGGGTTTCATCAATTTATTGTGGGTCCATGCATGTAAATGCGGATAAAATACTCATATGAAGGAGGCTGGAAAGGTTACTTGAGGTAATCTAGTTTGTTTATTGCAAACCAGCTGAGGATCCATAGTTCCTTAACTTCTCTACCTCAAATGTAAATCGCAAGCCCCATTGGATCATTGCTATTGAATTTTTAGGGGACAGGTTTCTTGCTAGAGTGACTGAGGCTTGCCAGAAATCAAAATTAATGAATCATCCTATGATGACAAATTTTACCTGACTTGATGAGATTATAGATACATCTGTGAGGATACTGATTCAAAGAGTTTTCAGTAAGGTAATGTGGTAATCTACTTTTCTCAGTTTAATATCTGTACAGTCTGGTGCCAAGATCGCTAGTATAGTTTGACAAGTCCAAGTGCGTCAGTTTGACTTCTGAGAACAATCTCTTTTAACACACATGTTTGAGTCAGAGATAGTATTAGATCTCCTCTTACAGCCTGCAGGATACTCTTTCGGGGGGTAACATTAGGAGTTGACCTTCCCAGGGTAAACCATGCTTGTCAAGGGAAATAGTACTTACCCTTCTCTCCTTTTGTTTTTCTTATGGAGAATAATATCAACTAAATATTTGAAAAAGACCCTAAATGTTTTAGTTTACTTCTGATCTTTTCATTCTATTAGATACTCGGGAAGGCACGTACCTTTCTAATGCTTTCAAGACCCTCAAAGTTTTCCTTTATGTTAAATGACTTGTAGACGATATGTTTTTTCAACAAGGACTGCTGTTCATATATATGCAGTCCAAATATCAAAAGCCCTGTTTTGGTCTTTGGTTAATTGCAGTCTTTGAAGATTATTTTAAATATTTTAACTTCTTTTCTTTTCGGTTACAAGAAGGGCTAAGACCTAGCTAACCCTACCCCATTAGTATTTCTAATGATTGTCTGAGTCGTACCATTAGACATCATAGTGAGACAATGAAGCCCACTGGAAAATGACAAATGGGATGGCGAGATGTTCCACTGCTACATTTCCCTTTCTGTAAACATGCCTAATGTCCGCTATCCAGACACTTGCCAATAATTTCCTGATGTTCCTCACAAGACTGAGTTTATCATTGGCTTCCATGGTACTCATTCTAAGCATGCAAACTACTGTACTGTATCACAACCCTAGAGCCATCCATCACTATCTTAGCTGCTGCCCCGAATCCACTCAAGCATTTCATGGGCTGTGTGGAAGGATAATTTGTTTATATTCTTATAGAAGATAACAACACTACCAATCTGAAAAAAGTGCAGAAAATGCTTAAAGATATTTTCTCACTCATGAGTTCATGCATGTCTCAGTTATATCTATCTGTCGAATGGGTCTTCCATTTGTGTTTTTCATCATATGGATTTTTTTTCTTTTATTTTAAATGGAATGGTAAAAAAAGGAATGATACATGGTTAGCAGTAAGTTGAAGAGCATTACAACACAAGTTCTATTTCTGTGGGTAAGTTCTCAGAATGATTTAGTGTTCTATTGTGATTAAAAATCTAATATGTTGCTAATGTCCTTCAGAGTGCAGAAGCCATTATGTTTTAATGTTCATCAAAATTCTCTCCCTCTCTCTCAATCTCACCCTTTAGTTTTATATTTAGGTTTATTTTTTGGATGGTGAATCTATTTTAGAGGCAGCTCTGTGTCACTTCACTTTGCTTGGCCCGAGGAAGAGAAGAAAAGTACTACAAGCCTGTCTTTTAGGAGGAACTATCATTTGCTTGCTGGCCTTCATAAGGATCTTTATATTCAATTCCTTATAATCAACAGGTAATAAGATTAATCTTGGTTTTGGGGGTTGATTTTACCTCAAAACCGATTTTCATATAAACTAATAGCAATTGATAAATGAGTGTTACAGTCAATTTTATTTGTTTGGTTTGGTTATTTGACTATAACTGAATAGTGAACAGCGCTGCAATTTTGTGCTTAGTGAGTCGCCCAAGACATTTCTCTCTCTCTCTCTCTCTCACACACACACACACACATGCATGCAAGTTGTTTTTTATTTCATACTTTTTCCTAGAGGGAGAGAGGGTCTTAAGTAGGGCTGGATCAGCTCTTTAAATTTTTAATGAGCTCAAGCATAGGTCATTTGAATTTTAGAAAATTCGAGTTTGGATCATATTAGACTTGTTTAATGTATTAGCCAAGTTATTTACAAGCCTCACAATTGAAAATTTTGAACTAATTTTAACTATAAACCCATTATTAATAGGCTTAGCAAGGATAAAAATGTAAAAAAAAAAATAAAAAAAAAAAAATTGAAAGGACTCATATAAAAACTTGGGGCTTCTCCACTTTAGAAGATGCAAAGTTCCATTTGACTTGGCAGGAAATGGTGCTGGAAGATTTCAGGCGATACATGAGTAGGCTCACAAGCTTATAAGTAATCTGGCTCATGAGCTAGACAAGCTAGCTCGTGAGCTTAAACAAATTGAATATTAATGAGTTTTGGCATGGCTCAATTATTAAACAAGCTTAAAACTTGAGCTTCAACCTAGCTCATTAAGTAAGTGAGTTGAACTTGAATGTGCTTTTACTGAGTTGAGGCTCAATTATTAAACAGGCTTAAAACTTGAGCTTCAAACCCAGCTCATTAAGCAAGTGAGTCAAGCTTGAATGTGCTTTAACTGAGTCGAGCATGAATGTGCTTTTATTGAGTCGAGCCTTGAGTTGCTAGCGAGCAACTCAAGTTGTTTGCAAACTAATTATGAGCTCTGAACCCAGTGATGGGAGAAGAACATTAGTGCCTAGCAAGAGGAGATAACTCCGTAGAGAAGGAGCTAGAGACACTCTGGCGCTGGACCCACAGTCCATGCTTCTCCTTGAGCAAATGTTAATACATAGTGGAAACTGTCTTTCAGTATTGGCTTTAGGTTCAGTCTTATGCTAAAAGAGATTATTTGCCAGAGATATCTGTATATTGTGAGGTTGCATAATTCTCTATGACTTGGAAGAGATTGTATTTGTGGTTTGAGATTGGCTCTAAATTCAGGGAAATTCTATGCGTCACATGGTCTGAATGTCAGGCCAAGACCTAGAACCATGACATTCATTGCATTGGAAGAGATTGTATTTGTGGTTTGAGGTTGGCTCTAAATTCAGGGAATCTAGGCTTCACATGGTCTGAATGTCAGGCCAAGACCCAGAACCATGACATTCATAAAATTACTTGCATGAGAGAGAGAGTTTTCATGTCTTTTATTTGCAAAGACAGAGTGGAAAGAGAGAGGTGGAAAAATGTCATAAGTGGCCTACTAAACAAAATATTTGAAGAAGGAAAAATATGATTGTTGTCGTAATTTTGGTCTGAATTTTGGTCCTAGTGCCTTTATTGTAAATGAAGTTTTAGTGATTTAAAAGAAAATTGAAATTTAGTAAATTTAATGGGTTTTAGTGATTAAAATTTGATCACTGTAAACAAAATTTACCAATATTTCTGAAGAAAGTGGATTTTGCTTTATTTAGCATTTCTGCTATTGGAAGCAAATAAACAAACAGGACATTTCATTTTATAGTATATTCTTGTGTTTACTGTTCTGTATATTACTATCTTGAATTTCATTGATTTAGCATGTTGTGTTTAGAATAAATAAGTACTTTAATTCATTATTCCTTTTTCCTGAATTTTCCTTGATCGGTGAACAAATATTCTATTTAAAATGGAGAAATAGAAGACAAGTAGTTTTTTGTTTTTTCCAGAAAATTTTGTCAATGATGGAGTTTTCTGAAATAAAGATGCCGTTTGCTTTTGCTGAGGAGCTTTGGGATGTGATGTTGTAATAGAGTTGGGACATGTATAATGCATTCATCATATGTTTATATGCTTTCCTCTCAATATAATAATCCGGCTAGCAGATACCAAAACCAGTTCCAGGGTTTTTCCTTGTACAAGAGTATTTCCTTTTCTTTAAGGAAAACAAGCTGAAACAATCATATTTAATGCTGGTTTCTTTTAGTTCTTGAGAGAAACAGATGCAACTTCTGAAAAAGAATTTTATGTGGAAAAAAGTTGCACATAAAGGAAATCTTCCATTCAACCCATTGTAAAATCTTTTTTCCAGCTGAGCTTGATAAGCACTACCTAATTTTTATGCTCAAACTTATAGAAGCTGTAATCAATTTCAAGTGAGAATGATCAACAACTTGGCAGTGGCTTCTATAATTTATGAGCGCAGATGGATGAGATTGTTGTCATTGTGGAAACTCATATTCAACTCTTCTAGCGTGATGCTGTTGTTTTATGCAGGTCAGTTGGTCATTGGAGAGAAGGATGTGCATTCAAACTCTAGTTTAATGGTGGATACATCTATGATTCGATGTGCCACATCCTCATATGGGGCAACCATAATCCCACGAGTATAGCACCAGAGGGCCTTCAATCATCTCTCCGATACAGTTGGATTTAACCAATTCAGAGACAGGTTAAAATCTAGCAGCTGTAAACACTTGTCATTCTGTAAATAGTCGATAGTAGATAAAAACAATTGCTGCATCTTAGTTATGCCATGCATTTTTTTACTCCTTTTTGAGGTTTTCTGATTGAAAAGGAAAAAAGGCACATTGACTAAGGAATAGAAAATTGTTCAATAACCAAGTTTGTTGAACTCTAATTTTTGTTTCAATTATGATAAAGCTTAGGATCCGTAAAGTTGGGCAAATTTTATTTGTTGAACTCTAATTTTTGTTTCAATTATGGTAAATCTTAAGATCCTTCAAGTAGGGATCTTAGGCTCTGTTTTAATTCTACTAATTCTCTTATTTGAAAAGATTTTATTTAAAAGAATGTAATTTCGTTACATTTAAATTAATTTGATGTAAAATTAAAGAATTTTATTAATGATTTTATTAATTTAAACTTATTTTAAATAAAAGAATTCTTTTATTAAAAAAATTTTTTAATAAAATTCTTTCTTTTCTTTTTAAGGATTTATTTTAAAACGGACCTTCCTCAGAATTGAAATGAAAAATAAAATCAGAAGAAGTATTTGATGATTAAAAAAAAAAAGGGGAAAATCAACAACATTGATTATAATCTGATCAAGGTTTTCGCACTTTTTTGTTAATCAATAACAAAATATTGGGTTATTTAATTTTGAATATGATGATGTGTCTTGCAGGGAATCTAAGAGCTTCCGCAATATTCTTTAGCATTTCTTCTTCTTCTTCTTCTTTTTTTTTTTTTTTTTTTTTTTTTTTATTCTTTGCATTTCTTTGGTGTTCTTCAATTTATACGTATTTCTAGAGTGGCATTTTTTTTTCCCCATCTAAATGATAGTCAATATCATTGTTGAAGAAGCTATTCAAGATCGCTAGGGACATTTACAAACCAGGTTGGGTTGTCTAGCAGAGACTACTGCTTAGACACCCAGTCTACCTCTCGATTACAATTGATAGGGATACAAGAAAATGTACAAGACTGAAAAGAAACAACTAAGCTCCTGATGTCTTGCACCACCGGCTTGATCTCTCGAGGGATCTCCCTGTTGTGGTTGAGGATGCACTCTATAACCACTAAGGAGTCAGATTCACAAGTGATTCTAGGGATATTGAACTCGCTTGCAAACCTGACTGCATCCCGTCTCAGCTAACAATGGAGATTTGCAATAATACTTCTTCACACCACCCATTAATAGGGGACCCTTCCAATTTCTACTTACAAAACCTACAGTAGACTTATCCGTCAAGATATTGCAAGAGGCATCTGAATTGATTTTAACAACACTCGGAATGGGGCATTGCCATCGTCACATCTCCCAAGCCACAGCACAAAGCGTGCTATAATGGGAGCCCCAAAGCTAGGAGGCACTGGATTGATAGCTACTGTAATAGGCCATGGCTCGAGAAATAGTCTGATGAGGATCAATAGCCTTATTCGCAAAGACTCATTATGGCAATCCAAATTGCCCATAAATGTACCACGAACTCATTATCTCTAAGGAAATGAGTTGCCTCCTGCCCCTCAATCTCTGAAAGAAACAGATGAGGGGATATTAAAACGAAACCCAAAACATGATTGGAACCAGGTTTCCTTGGCATGGTTGCAATTCATAAATAAATGAGATAAATATTTTGGCTCCGAGCCACAAATTGGGCATAATTGGTGGGACTACTATGCCTTCGAAAGAGACTCTCCATGACTGCGAGGAAGTTATTAAAGCAATGCCCATAGGAAATTCAACTTCGGCGGAAGACTTAAACTTCCAAATGCTTTTCCAGTCCCCATCACTAAGATTGCTACTAGAAGAAGAAGAGCCTTGTATTAAGTTCAACCCCTTTTTCTTCGCAATGAGCTCATACCCTTTTCTCACCATATATTGAGTCGAAGTATTTGGGTGTCAGACCACCTCATCCTAATTATTCCAATCCCTTATCCTAATGCTGAGATTTCTACTCATGTCAACTTGGTTGAAATAATAATTCATCACCTCCTTTTTCCATGACCTCGAATCATGAGAGATGAGGTTGGAAAATACAAACACATCATAGTTTCGGGGCTGAAGAGTAACAACTTTGAAGTCTGGAGTAGAGGGAATCCATTTATCGTCCTAGATACAAATTGAAGCCCCATTACCCACATTCCACCTGCAATGCCTAGAGATGACTTCTCTACCCTGCAAAATGCTACTCCATCCCCATGAAGCAATTTCCATCCATATGCAGTCACACAATTTAATCCATGCCCATTTACACATCTTAACCCATTCAAAATAAATGATATAGTGAGAAACTATAATACACAAAAACTCTTGGAGGGAAACGTTTTCGTCGCTCTATGAAATTCACTGAAACTATCATAAAACGTTTCAAACAGGTTTCTACAATTAAAAAAAATATTTTTCTTTGGAAACGCATTTCTTTTTTACTATTAATTTTAGTTACAATTGATATTTATTTTAAATATTTAATTGATTATTATCATTTCATTTATTTTTTTATAGTTAATATTGATTTAGATAATTATCTTTAATATTATTTTTTATATGATCTCATAATTAGTTGATTCCATATTTATTATATATAAGAAAAAATATTTATAAATATATTCCTATATTTTTTTTATATTTACATGTTTCTCCATATTTTGTTTCCTATATTTTAAAAAAAATATTTTGTTTCTCTATATCGGATTTTACATTTCTTGTTCTCACGTTTCCCATTTTCGTGTTACCTAGGTGAAAACTGGAATTTTCTCTATTTTTTTGCTTCCCCCATTTCGGCTTCTCTCAAAATCACTATTCTGCCCCCTACAAATTAAATTTCATTAACTTTTTCTCCTTTTTTTTTTTTCTTTTTCACTTCCTTTCCCAAATTAGAGTCTGATATGCCAATTTCGATACCTTCTTGTCATTTGCATAAGACAGGTTTTGAGTCTCAACATTTTCTTTTGGCTTAATGATATTCACTATTATTTTAAATTTATCTTGAATTTGTAATTTTGATAATTTTATTTTTTACTAATCTAATTTAATCTAAATTTTATGTATTTTTTTAATCATTATTTCTTTCTCAAATCTATCACAAATCTCAATTTTAAATAAAATTTAAAATTTATAATAATTGGAAACCATGTCAAAGAAAAAAATCATATTGAAAATTCAATTAAATAAAATATATCAATTTATTAAAAAATATAATCTTTCTAAAAATACATCTTTAAATAAATGTTAAATAAAATTCACACAATACACTATTTTTTCATAATTTTAAAGTTTAAATTATTAGTTTTTGCGCTATAGAAAACATGTACTAGGTAATAAATGGATTTGAATTCCAAACTAAAGAAAACGAATAACATGTAAATTTTGATTCTATTATCCTTTTATTCACAATAGATAAAACATATATTAAAAAATCTACTGCAAAATAGTATAATATAGACTAAATGAATGAATGAGTGATTTAAATTTTATATAGGTTATCACAAATGAATACATGGATAATTTATCATCCTAACCATTTTAACCTTATTCGTACTTACATCTATGCTTATTTCTAAAAAGAAATAATTGGTCCTCGTGTTTTTAAGATTTTTCAGTATCATGATATGATGCGGTCTTTGTATCTTGAAGTTGGATATATCGTTACAGATTTCATGAGATAATTCTGGGTCTAATTTCACTATTGCTAATTTTGCTATTAAAGGCAGTGCAATCAATTCACTCTTATTTTGCAACATAGAAAAAATAATTAGAGTGTGTCTAATATAAATTAATTTTATAATTTTGTGGAGTTTATTTTTAAATTCGCATTTGACAAAATTAAAATTCAATTGAGATTCTATTTCATTAACTTTTAGAATTGGTTTTAAATTAAATTAAATTTTATCAAATTTGATCGATTTTCAAATGAATTTTAAAGTTATAAAAAAATAATTTTATTATAATAAAAATATCTTTAACTAATTTTTCACTCTCTTTTCTCATTTCTTTTTTTTTTTTTTTCATTCTCTCTCTATTATTACTTCCTTCTGTCTTTACTCTTTCTCTCCTTTTTTTTTTTTTAACATTTAAAATTTTAAAAAATAGAATAAAAATATTTATATAAAAATGAAATATTTTATTAAATTTTGTACTTAAACAAAATACAAATTTCATTTTATTTGAAATGACTTCTTCTTTTTTATTTTTTTTGGTAGTATATGAAATATTGAAATTCATTTAATGAAATAAATTTTAAATTAAAATTTTAATTTATATTTTGATGAGCTTCCTGTTTCAAAATTTTGATGGAGATTTGCCAGATTTTTCATGTTGGCGCATGTTCATAATTGCTGAAGTGGATTGAATGGAAAGTCAGCTCCTCAAATTTTCCTAAAACATTTCTCCACGATTAATTGATCCGTGGAAATTCTACGCTCTTTGGATGAGAATTTCTTCTCCAGATAATTGTCGTGCTTCAGATAAGTTTAGCTTCTGATTTCTTAAATGTCCTCAGATTTCTGTTCCCGTTGGCTTCTTGATGTTTTTTTTCTAAGAAATAAAGCACTTCAGTATTATTATTTTTATGACATTGAAATTCAATAGCATAATAATGCACTTGCAAATGATCCGCTAGCCAAATAAATAGGGGTGATCTCTTGTAATTCTAAGATCGCGGGTTTAAATTCCATCAAATACAATGAGTTTCTTTTTAATATGAATCTTTTTAAAAATTTTCCCTTTCTCTATTAACGCCAAGTACCAACCTGTCATGTGCGGAGTCGTCTAACACACTACATACTAAAAAACATAATAATAAATTTAAAAAAAAAAAAAAAAAACATAATAACGCACTTGACATTGGGCCATTAGGACTGACCTTAGAGGCGCCCATGTAAAAGGACCATGGACCAAGAAATCCTCAAAATTTGTGAAGCATACATTCCACTAGTTTTTTATTATTTGCATAATAGGATCAAGTATATGTTGTACTGGTGGAGGATTAGGTCTCGAATGTGGACTCTAAAAATTTTTCTATGAACCATAAAGAAAACACCTGATTCTACCTAACAAATGTCAGAAATTACCATACACTTTGTCACTTGTGTTGACTTATATTTTGGTTTTCTGCCTATCTATGTGATCCACATTAGAAAAAGTTTCAACACCGAGAAGCGCAAGCATGCTTCACCTGGACGGCCCATGAGCATGGCTCATGGCTTATGTGACCTACCTTTTCAAACATTGTTAAGAGACATAAAGGCACATCAAATTTGACTAGTATTCAAACTAATTAATTGGCCTGAATTCGCCTATTCATTATTACATTTTAATACCTTTCTTGCTTTTTTTTAAATCTAATCTTCACCATTCACAGATTGTTATACGTTTAAAGCTGTTTCTCTATAATAGGCTGCCGTTGTTGTTCTTGTTTTCTATGTGAATTCCCCTGTCTGGCTGTGGATTAATTGTTTTTAGTTAAATTGGGAAGCTAAGTTAGAAAATTGCCCTGTGGTAGAGTCTGATAGAAATATTAAATAGATCATTTCAAGTCTTTTTCAGTTTCGAATTACATTGAATCGAGTTTTTTCTGATAAATTCGAATTCAAAATTTATGGTTTTTAACAGCATGGCTATTAGACAATTTTTTAAAAAATAAATATGATATTATTCTTTTTTATATTTTATTATATATGTGTGGACTTTTGGGGTGTGATTTGATTGCAAATTTTCGTATACTTAATTAAAAGAGTTTGATGGAGATTCTTTTAACAATCAAGACATCATGTGCACTTCCTTCCACAGATTGCGTCGCAGCCCATCAGAATTAGTGGAGAGTCCTTTTCAATTTGGATATGAAGCAAATATTTGGATAAGATATTTCCATTTGCCATGGACTTGACTCAATCTCCATGTGAATGGTTTCCATCTTTTTTAGCTCATTACCATTCCAAGTCTGAAGAAACAAACGACAAATATTTGGAAAAATATACCTCATCTTAAATACCTACTGTATAATTCTCTCTCTACAATTGTTGTCATTGCTTATTTTCTATATATATATATATATATACACACTAAACTCAATGTGATACACGAATTATCTGATTGACCTAATTTAAATTTTTATTTAAAATTAAAATGATATTTATTTATTAATTCAAAAGTATTGGTTATTTAATTTAAATTAAAATTTAAAATAATTTGAATTTCTTTTAATACCTTGATTTAATAGTTCAACTGACTCAGTTGTAATCTAAAATGATTTGAACCAAACTTATCTAATTGAATTTATTTGTCACCTTTATTTAATATCACTATTATAGCTAGTAACTAAAATTAAACAATTTCTAAATTTTAATGATATTTTATCTATTCATGAAAATAATTTAGTTATTTATTAATTTAATCCAATTGCTACTTTCAAAATTTCAATCACTAGCTTGTTTCAAAATTAGCTTGTTCCTTCCAAAAATTAAATTAAAAAGCCTATCATCCAATACCAAAAAGGGCACCTCCTTCTTCGCCTCCTCCCCACCACCCCCCCAACCCCTTACTGTCATTGGATACAACAATTTATAAAAAAAAAAAAAAAAAAAAAAAACCTTTATTTAGATTAAATGTGCATAATTTATTAAAAATAATTTCTTAAAAATTAATAATTATTTATTTGACTGTAAGTTATTTTCACAAAATTTTTTGAGGGAAATACATAAACTTTTTATTTGATTCTTTTGCCAACTATTTAGAAAATAAATTTTAAATTATAATACATCCTTATTATCTCAATGTAAATAATAAGAAAATAGAAAACAATTAAGGTGATATTATGTTATTTTTTAAAAAAAGAAACTCTATCTTTGAAAGAACTATGTCTAAAACATTTAAATTTAATTGCAAAAAAAAAAAAAAAAAGAAAATCAAGAGAAGAATAATCTTCTTCTTATCGTTTAACTTTCTCAAAATTAATCAAAATAACTATTGAGTAGGGAATTAGTAAATTCAAGTTTCACCTTTTCAAAGTAAGATCAAAGACCTATTTGGATTCAAAGTGAATCAATTTTAGAGAAGTGGTTTTTTGAGAAACAGTTTTTTTTTTTTTTTTTGAGATGTTAACCTTCATATATTCTCTCAAAGAACTATATCAATGATTTACTAGATATTTTTAGAAAAGTATACCATAAAATACTTAATTATATATTTATTAATTTACTAATGCAAATTTTTTATCTTATTAAATAAGTTTGTATGAGCAAAATAATATAAATAAATTTAGAAAATATTTTTTAATTTTTCTAAAATTGCTCATAAGTGAGTGCATATGTCCGTCTTATGAGAAAAATGTTGCTTGTTCAAAATTACTAACCTCTTTTTAATAAATTACTTTCTTGCAATTGAGGAATTTCAAATAATAAAAAGAGAAATATAAATTATTGTTCATTTTATATCTAAGTTAATGTCATGTTTTAAGTGTAAAAGTATTATTCTATTTTTACATCTACATGTATTTTTATTAAAATTAATTTGATATAATACCTCCAAATCAATTCAGTAATTAAAAACAAATATTAAAGTGAATATTTTAGTGTCAGTCACATCCAACTAGAAGTGAGAATTTTCTGCCTTGATTTGAGATTGAAGAGGATTTGAAATTATTTAATTTTCAATTTGATTTATAAATCAATTTAAATTAATCTAATTTTAATATGATTGACAGATTGATCTGATTGATTGAATTTAAATTGTAAAAAATATCTAAATTTTATCTAAAAAATAAAATAATATTTTTATTTAAAAAATATTAACATTATGAGTGACCCAATTCAATTCAAAACTTCAAAAGAAAAACTTAAATTTCATTCTATATCTTGATTTAACTATTCAATTTGAAAACGTAACCTAATTAATTCAATTTGAAATTGACCTTATTCCAACCCATCCAACTTGACAAATTTTCCACATACATGTGAGCAGGTCTACAACCATGTCAAGTGATATATACTATCCACTTAATTTTCTCTCAATCAACATGATCTTTTAACTTTATATTAGTTGTTTAATTTAGTCATATATATATATATATATAGCATTACCAAAAAAGAACGGATTATTTTATTCTGTGTGATTTATTTAAAAACAAGCCATAGTCCTTCGACTTCTCAATCAAGCTAATTAATCTGGGTTATCAATGTTGTCTTGTGAAGCAAGTAGAAAAAGGATCCTTAAACATTAAGGAGGTAAAAGCAATAGGAAATTAATTAGGCACATTCCAATAAATATGAAACTTGTAGGTTAGGGTTATTTGTTGTCAATAAATTGAAGCACAATACCAAGCGCCAGACGAAAACGAAATATCTTTGTTTGTTTTGTTGGTGGTATGGTCTATTCTGTTCTATTCTTTGTTGTTTGTTGTCAAATGTCAGTTTTCATCACTAACTTGTAGAAGCAGGAACCAATCCTATCTGATCTTAACAACATATAATATCAGACATAGTTGATTTCTCTCTCTATATATGCATTTTCCACGGAAAATCACTTGTAGATACTCCCAGAAAATTTTCTTCTGACAAACTACCCAATCATTCAACTGTATCTGCATGTGTTGTCATGAATTAAATGGCCGTTAATTAAGATCTTGGAATATTCTTTTGATCATTTATCTTAGGTTAGTGCTTAATAAAATGGTCTCTTCTCATGTGATGATTCAAGCGGTCAAGCCTCACATTTAAAAGAGACTGTTGATTTGATTTATATATACAAATGTTATCGGTATTCAATTCCACGTTGACTGGAGTCGAGAAAAACTTTATAAGGTTAAATACAATGACTCTCTTGAGGACTCATGTGTCTATTTATTAAAAAAAATAATGGAGATTTTTTATTTATAAAGAAATAGTCATAAACGTTTATAAAAAAAATAATTATCATCTAAAGTATAAATATAAAATCGATACTCAATATAATTAATGCTAATATTAACATGGTACATTGATTCTACTTTAAAATCATAGTTTAAATTTTCCTTAATTATTTTATATTTTATTGATTATGGAGATTTTTATCATAATGTTGCTACGATGTGTATTGAAATTTATATATTACGTCAAAATAGATATGACCAATAATATCCATATTGCAAAAACTATATAAAAAAAATCTCATGAATTGCTAAATAAATTCTTGAAAAGCTAAAATAAATAAAATTTAACTAAAATAGAATACAATTATTCATTGTATTAGAAAATGAGCTTTCCAACATATAATATTCTAGTGATGGCCTTAAAATATTAAAAGAATAATTGTTTTCGAAGAGAAGGAGCAAGAGAGAGATGTAAGGTTTTTGTCAAAAGATAAATTGTTAGGTAGATACATTTGGATTAAAATTTTGTGTGTTTTTCTCAAATGCTAACATGTCCCTATTTTTTTTAAAAAAAAATGATTATGTATTTTTAGATTTTATATATTAAAATGTGCATATGTTTTTTATATTATATTTTTGAAGATATTTTATTGGCAAGATCTAAATCATTGCTAACGAAATCTTAATATGAATCTTAATTAATCACTAGGCATGATGAAAGTATTTCAAATGACTTAAATATTATCACATGACACTTAACTACCTTTAATCAGATATGTAATCATAAAATGAAGGAATCACTCACCCATATTAAAACATTGTAATTATATGCTCAAATATATACATATATAATTAATAAATTGAATTTTATATAAGAAAAAAAAAAGGAGCAAATCATCAAATACATTAGAAATACTCACTCTATTCCAAAATATATGTCATTTTAGAGAGAAATTTTTGTTTCATAATATTTGTCGTTTTACAATTATCAATAAATATTACTTAATTTTTTTTAACTGTAACTATCAATAAACATTACTTGATTTTTTTAACTGTATTTTTTGTCTCTTTCATAATAATTATTTCTTTTTATAGTGCATAATAATTTATAAAAATAATTAATTAGGAGTAACATAGTCTTTTTTTATATGTAATAACATGTATTAAATACAATTCTTAATATATGTGTAAAAACCTTAAACGATATTTATTAATAAATAATGGAGTATCTTAGAATTTTTTTTAAACAAAATAATCTCTGAATCATGACTTCTCCAAGATTGTAACATTTCACCTAATAAGGAACAGGTATATAAGTAAAAATTACTCTAAATTAATTAGCTAATGAAATTGTGTTATGAATATGCTAGGGAAGGGAAGAAGATTATAGCACAATGGACAATGGAATGAGGGAGGCGAAAGGCAATATATGGCAATGAGAGGAGAGAAGAGATTGGAGAAATGATGGTAATAAATTAGGGTCCATGCAATAATTGCCCATGCCTTTTTATGGGCCTCTGTTGACACTTAACTGCCATAACTACCGGTGCCTCTTTCTTTCCTCCACATGCGTTGCCTTTAATCAACAACAGATCTCTTTCTCTTTCTTCTTCCCTGACGCGCGTGTCCAAACCACCACCTTAAATGCAACACTCCTCATGTGATTCATAGCCGCGTATGTTGTCGGCATCTTACCAATTTGACCAGGCAAGCTCTCGCATGCCTCCTTTTTCTCTTCTTCTACATAATAGTAATGCATTTCTTTTTCTCTCACCTTTTTTTTTTCTTATATATATATATATATATACCCACTATTATCTTAGTTGGATTCTCCATCTCCAAATTATAAATGAACAAAAAAAAAATTATACTTTATGATGTATTAATAACAAAATTCAAACTCTAATAATTTTTCTCTTTTATTAAATTTATTTATTTTTATTTGTTGAATTAGAATTTTTTTATTTCATTTTATTTATCATTTTAAAGAATTAAGAAATATTTCTTTAATTTACTATTATTTCTTAAAAAAGAGCAAACTAATAAAGTTATATTTTCAGTATTTTGACAAAAACTAATTTAGGATTCATTTAGTTCAACTTTATTATTAGCTGGCAGTTGATAATTATTGTTAATTATTAATAGTTGATTAATAGTAATTAATTTACTTTATTTGTTACTTAATAGATATCGTTTAAGATTTGACACATATCTTAAAGATTGTATTTAATAAATATTATTATATAAATAAAAAACTATATTATCCTTAATTAATTATTTTCATAAATTATTGTGCACTCTAAAAATCAACAATTATTATGAAAGAAAGAAAGGGTAGAGTTGAAAAAAACAATTAAAGTTTATAGATAATTGTAAAATATTAAGTATTATGGAACAAAAATTCTTTTCCAAAAAGACATTTATTTTGGAATATATAGAGAGTAGTAAAAGTCTATTAGTGTGATAGTACATATGAAATATAGATAGAATTTGAAATAGATAGCACAATTATCGTAATTAATAAAATAGAAAAAATGGAGACAAAAATAGTAACCGAAATAGTAGCAGTGAAAGATGAAGAAGATCGAGGTCCGTGTATCAAATGATTTTCTTAAAACATTCACCCTTTATTGAACTGAAATAATATCCTCATTGTATTGTAGAAGGAAAAAAAAGAGGAAGAACGTGAAGTTTAAAGAAAGAAATTAAAGTCACAAAAAGAAAAGAAGGAATAAGATCAAGTTTGTTATTGCAAATGTGTTTCTAGAATTGTAATTCTTGCCTTTTGATGTAATGTAAATAGTCAAAATTTCAAAATCAAATTCACACAAATTCATATTCATTTATACTCTATTTTAAGCACAAATTGCCTTTTGGGGTAATCAACTTTTCTTGTTTCATTTCTATAATAAAAATGTTACTTTGGATATCAAATTCGTATTCATATATACTCTATTTTAAGCATTTAAATATATCAAATTATTGTCCTCACAAAGAAGAACATAAATTTGGTTTGAGTTTGATCTTCCATAATCGAATAGATCTCCTCCAAGTTGATGCCTCAAAATAATTGCTTAATAAATTAAAAATGTTATTTTATCCAATAAAATATGCTAGGTTTTGCTGATAACATATCAAATGATGATTAAGAGTATAATTATTTTTATTTATTTATTATATTATATAAATCATAAAATAATAAATAATGTTATTTAAAATTTTCATTAAATTTATGTACATTGTAATATATTCCAATGAATATGATTATTGTGATTATCTTCAAATATTTATTCATATTTTCATTGTAATTTATTAAATTTCATAAGTTTAAATAATTTAATATATAAAATTAAGTTTACAAAAGATAATTTCATCATTAAAAATTAAAAAGGGTTCAATTTAAACTTTTGAATTATATTTTTTCTTATAATATATTAAAAAAAATTAAGATAAATCTATTAGAATAGTATAAACATATAATATAGATAAATTTTAAAAGTAATTTTGTTAAACCTTAACAATTTTTTTAAAAGTTCTTATTTGGAACTTTTGTGAATTGAAGCTGTTAAAGTTTCACATAACCACCAAATATTTTATTACTTTCATTAGCAAACACCGTATCTGAAATTTTTAAAAAAATTAAAAAGCAAAAAAATATTTTAAAAAAGTTAAAATAAGAATTTTTTTTATATAGTTATTTTTTTTTCTTTTTAAGGATATTCAATCATTTTCTTAATATGTGCACAATTACCTTAAATAAAAAACCAAAAAAGAATAAAGGAAGTACTATTTTAAGTAAAAAGTAACAATAAAGACAAAAGTTGAATTTCCAATGTACAGACATATATATAAATTTTTATACTACCAAAAAAAAAAAAAAAAAACCATAAGATGCATTTTTCTCCATATCCATCTTAATATTTAATCCTTTAAGTTGGAGTATATTATTCACATAGATTAAGTGAGATGCATATTCGGTCAAAACTAAAAAATTAAATTGAATTGTTAAATTTTAACTAATTTAATAAATTTTATTATTTTGATTTAAATATTTTTTGAGATAAATTATGTTTCAATTTTTGATATGATTACCTCAAAATAATAATCAAAATTTTCAAAACAACCGAATTTCCATTAATTAATTTGTAAATTATAATTTTATAAATATTATTTTATTTCAAATGAATTTTTATTTCTAATATATAATATGAAATTAATTTTTTATTTATAATGTATAATATAAAATGATGTTTAATAATAATATATATTATAATTATGTTTTTCATTAATAATGCATGAAATAATACTATTTTAAATTATAAATAATAATTATTTGGTTAGATTATAACTAATAATCAAATTAATATTTTGATGTTAGTTATTTTTAAAGTTTTTTTTTTATCTAAATTTAGTTTAATTTGATTTATAGATTTTTAGAGATGATTCTCAGCAATTTATTCTTCGTTCCCCCCCTGCTTACACCCTATAATTTTAATTCAAAATCTTCAGCTACCTCATGCAGTGCAGGACAAATCTCTAACTACTTTATTTTTCAAAATGCAAACAAAATCATTAATTTCATGTTCCATTTTTTCTTTGTTCCTTTCCTCGTCACATGCAATGGCAAGCAGATATCATGTGCTATGGAAATTGGAAACCATGCATGCTCTGAATCATATATGGACAAACTACCCACTGTACATTCATGCCTGTTACGGCTGCAAAATCGGTGCTAAGTTGAATCCCAATTCCATTTATGAATCTCCTCCAACCATATAGTTAAGATTTCCTCCAAAATATGTAAACATGTACTTCTTTTGCTCTTTATTGCAAATTTGCAATTGATAATATAGTGGGTTAATTTTATTTTATTTTTTCACATTGCGTTATTTTGGTATCTTTCGATCTGATCAAAAATAAATTATGCATATGAAGATTATTTTTTTAGAAGAAATTCTTTTATGATATGAGTTTGCTACATTAGATTATAGATCAGTCAATAAGATATTTTTACATAATATGTTCTAGTAACGATTTTTTAATTATACGAGTTTGCTACATTAGATTATAGATCAGTCAATAAGATATTGTTACATAATATATTCCAGTAATGATTTTTAAAAAATATATAGTATGGTAAATTATGATTGGTTAGTTCATAATTTAACGTGATCAACTTAATTAATATTAAAATTTATCTTTTTTTCAAAGAAAAAATAAACTTTTTCAACACTGTCAATTAACGTGGCTAGTATTTTAATAAAGTTTTAGGATCGTTTGAACCGCTAAAGTTCAAAATAAAGAATTGAAAAAATAATTTTTTAGGATAGGATTCAAAATGAATGAGTTATGGAATTCACAATATAAAGAAAAATTATTGATTTTTGTATTTTATAATAGATTAATTATTCCTCTCAACTGGATTCATGCAAGTCAAAGAATAAATTTTTTTATGAAGTGGCATTAGCATAATTTTGAGATTTTTTTTTTTTTGAAAATTTGGGTGTGGATTTGATTTCTTCTCGTTTTAAGTTTGTTACGTCTATATAAATTTAGTTATATTTGTTTTCAAATTATTCAATAATATTACAAAATTTCTCCCACTTATAATTCTTTGAAGTAATTGCCAAAATTATTCTTAGCGTTATGTACGGTGCATGACAAATTTACAAATATTGAATACTGAACTACGGTGTACGCATGTGCCTTTGTCACTAGACTCTTTGACAATTGAAATATATGCTAGATGACAATTTCTACGGTCACGGGAGTTTAGAATCCACTTCTAATAGAGAGAGAGAGAGAGAGAGAATTTGAATATTTTCTTAAATAAGTAATGATAAATAATTAATTAAATTGATCTTATAATCTTGCTATTGCTGAAGAGCTTTTAAACCAGAAATTCTTGACCTATTAAATTTATTCAATAAAATTAAGAAAGTGAAAGGTCATCCCATCATATAATTATCTGAGAAATTTTATTATTTTAATCAAAATTATTAAAAAAAAAGAGTATTATTTTTTATTATATAGTTTATAATGTTCCACAATATTGATTCGACTCCTTAAGCTTTCTATAAATAAAAAATTGATTAGACTAGCCCCCAGATTGAGAAAAAAAAAAATAATGGCACACAAACCACTTTATCTTGTCTCGCCTGATAACTCAGTTGACGTTATATTTTTTATTATATTTTTATTAATGTTATATTTTTTTTATTACGTAACATTATTTAAAAAAAAAGAAAGAAAAAAAGAATAGGATGAAGCATGTAACATGGAATATATGAAATGTACGTGTATTTAATTCAAATGTTAGGAAGAGCGGTGCTAGATTTGGGACATTTTCTCTCTCTACTTTTAGGGTATCAGAAGAGACATTGATGAAAATAGTTATGGATTACGTAACTAATAATAAATGAGAGAAGAAGGAAATAACGTGGAGGGGCCATCAAAGCCCACATGGGCTCTGCCTGGACGAGGCATAAAATCTTCGACTGTGGGGGATAGGGTTTGGTATGGTTGTTGGAAAGTTCTATTTCACGCTCTTTGTAACGGACCATCACTTCGCCTTTTCCTCCGCGCTTAATTTCCCTCTCTCTCTCTCTCTCTCTCTCTCTCTCTCTCTCTCCTTGTCAAACCAAATAAAGTAAATAATTATGTGTGGGGAGAAAAGGTTATATAATATGATCTAGTTGTTAAGGGATTTCAGATTAATTTAGGTCAAATTAATTGTAAGTTAGGTTAATTTCATATCTCGTTCTTTTAGATGATTAGAATTGGATTATTTTGAATTGTGGTATAACAAATTAAATCAAATTTGAACATTTTTTCAAATGAATCTTAATCACTTTTTTTTTTCGAATTAGAATCTGACATTTTTATTAGTTGTGAATCCTATTTATTATTTTTGCAATTTGAATTCAATAATAAAAAAAAAACCAAAACACCAATTAATAAATTATCAAAAATTATTACTTAATAAGATTAATTTTTTTAGAATAATAAAGATATTTTTACAAATAATTATACGATTGATAAAAAAGGATATTCTTATAATTTAGAATACTTGTATAAAACGAATTATTAATATATATATATATATATGTATATATATATATATATATATATATATATATATATATATATATATATATATATATATATATAGATATATATATTTG
>CATIWR010274542.1:0-25645 GCA_949677035.1 Omphalea diandra
AAGAAAAGAAGAAAAGCTTCTCAGCCACTTAGGATGATAACTTAAGTGAGAAAGAAAAAGAAAAAGGAGAAGTGGCTAACATATGTTTCATGGCACAAGAGGACTCAACACAAGAGGTAAGTACTTCTTCCCATTCAAATTCTGATTATGAAATAAATGAGATAGATGAAGAGCTTTTGGAAGCTCTAACCATAAGGTGTGACAAATATAAGTCATAAGTAAAGACCTATAGGAAGAAGTGCTCAAGATTAGAAGATGAATACAAGACTCTAAATGAGCTTGTAAATGAGTTGAAGACTTCTAATGAAGAACTCAAAAATTCTATAGAAAGAATAGATACATCATTTTCTTCCTTAATCTCACTTAGAAAGGAAAATGACACTCTTAAAGGAGAAGTCATTGAGCTTAGAAGCTCAATCTCAAAATTTCACAAAGGAAAGGAGGCCTTAGACACCCTAATTGTGTCACAAAGACCACCTCTAGTTAGGTATGGTCTAGGTTTTAATGGATCTTCCTCATCTTCTACAACTGCATTTGATAGAGCTTCACAACCTCAAACCTCAAGCATTAAGGTAATTGGGAAGAAAAGTGCTCCTAGGACTAAGCCTTCTATGCCTAAGGGCAAAAGGAAGGCTTCTCAAAACTCTAGAGCCAAAACTCAAAGAGTTAACCATGCCTACATTTACAACAAAAAGCATGGTCATCCTCATAAAAAATCTTCTACTCTTACTCATTATACATGTTCATGTGTGCATTCACATGACCATGGTATGAGAAGACACCTTACTCATACTAAATATGTGCAAAGGAGAAAGACTCCTAAATCTAAACTCCAATGACATTATTGCATGAAATATGGGCATATCAACATCCATTGTTACATTAGGAAGGCTCACCTCAGGTTAGAGGATCCTTCAATTTCTAACCCCCAAGGACCTAAGTATGCATAGGTACCAAAGAAAAGGTGATTGACATTTATATTATAGGGAAGTGTGACTACTACTGAAACAAGCAATTGGCATGTGGATAGTGGATGTTCAAAATACATGACCGGAAATAAAAGACTATTCACACACTAAAAGAGAAAAAAGGTGGAGATGTCACATTTGGTAACAATGTTGAGGGTAAGGTAATTGGCATTGGAACCATTGATAAGAATGGATGTCCTTTAATTGATAATGTTCTTTTAGTTAGTGGCTTTCAACATAATTTGTTAAGTGTAAGTCAATTATGTGACAAAGGTAATAAGGTCACCTTTGATCCTAGAGAATGTCGAGTCACCACTTTGGTGGATGATGAAGTTATTTTCAAGGGTGAAAGGAAAGGTAATACCTACTCAATTGACTTAGGCAATTTAGCTAACCAATCTTTCAAGTGTCTTATGTCTATAAGCAATGAAGCATGGTTGTGGCATAGAAGACTTGGGCATGCAAGCATGAAACTTCTTCAAAGTCTCTCTAAAGGAGAACTAGTAGAAGGGCTTCCCAAGATAAACTTCTCCAAAGACAAGACATGTGGTCCTTGCCAAATGGGGAAGCAACATCATGCCTCACATAAAGCTAAAAATGTTGTAAGTTCATTTAGACCTCTTCAACTTATTCATATGGACTTAATAGAAACTACTAGAAGTGCTAGCCTAGGTGGAAAACACTATACACTAGTCCTAGTTGATGATTACTCTAGGTTTACATGGGTATCTTTCTTAGCTTATAAGAATGATTCATTTAATGCTTTTAAAATTTTTGCAAAAAGGGTTCAAAATGAAAAAAGGTTACTTCATTTCTTCTATTAGAAGTGACCATAAAAAAGAATTTCAAAATGAATCTTTTGAAAACTATTGTTTAGAGAATGAAGTTTTTCATAATTTTTCAACTCCTAGAACACCACAACAAAATGGTGTTGTAGAGAGAAAAAATAGAACTTTGGTAGAAATGACTAGGACAATGCTCAATGAGTATTCCTTACCAAATAACTTTTGGGCTAAAGCCATTAATACCTCATGTTATATTGCAAATAGAGTTTTCAAAAGACCCATTCTCAATAAAACATCTTATGAGCTATGGAATGATAGAAAACCCAAGATATCATACCTTAGAGTATTTAGATGTAAGTGCTGCATTTTGAACACCAAGGATAATCTTGGAAAATTTGATTAAAAACCCAATGAAGGAATCTTCTTGGGTTATTCCACTAGTAGCAAAGCTTATAGGGTCTTAATAAAAGTACAATGGTAGTTGAAGAGTATATGAATGTTGTATTTGATAAATCTAGTAAGCTTGATCTTGGGAAAGATACTTTTATTGATGACCTTATAGGTGAACTTAAAAAGATGGACTTGAAAGATCCTATAAGAAAAGATGAAGGTATCTTATTAAAAGTGGATGAAGACCAACAACATCAACAACAAGAAGAGCCAAGACAAGAACTACCCAAAGATTGAAGATTCTCTAAGTATCATCCCAAAGACTTGATAATTGGTGATACATCAAAGGGTGTAAGTACTAGATCTCAATTTCATCATTTAGATAATAATCTTGCTTTTGTTTCTCAACTTGAGCCAAAGTCAATTGATGAGGCTCTTGATGATGAGTGTTGGGTACTTTCTATGTAAGAAGAACTCAACCAATTTGAGAGAAACAAAGTATGAGAACTTGTCCCTAGGGCTAAGGAACACCCAATTATAGGTTATAAGTGGGTGTTTAGGAACAAGTTAGATGAGCTAGGGATCATCATTAGAAATAAGGTCAGATTGGTTGCCAAAGGGTACAACCAAGAGGAAGGCATAGACTATGATGAAACCTTTGCCCTCGTAGCAAGGTTAGAGATCATTAGGATTCTTTTAGCATTTGCATGTCATATGAACTTCAAACTTTTTCAAATGGACGTGAAAAGTGCTTTCTTAAATGGCATCATTGATGAGGAAGTTTATATAGAACAACCTCCCGATTTTGAATCACATTGTTTCCCTAACCATATTTTTAAACTAAACAAAGCCTTATATGGTTTAAAACAAGCTCCAAGAGCTTGGTATGAAAGGCTTAATTTATTTCTCTTGCAAAATGATTTTGAGAAAGGGAAGATTGACACCACACTATTTGTGAAAAAGCACAAGCATGACACTTTAATTGTCCAAATCTATATTGATGATATTATCTTTAGTGCTACTAATGAATCTCTTTGTGAGGAATTTGCAAAGTGTGTGACTAGGAAATTCGAAATAAGCATGATGAGGGAGCTCAAATTTTTTCTTGGTCTTTAAATAAAGTAATCCACAGAAGGGATCTTCATCAACCAAGCCAAATACACAAGAGAAATGCTCAAGAAATTTGGCATGGAAGGTTGCAAGGTAGCTAAAACTCCAATGAGTAGTACCATCAAACTAGACAAAGACGAATCAGGTAAGGCGGTAGATGAAAAGAGGTAAGGCGGTAGATGAAAAAAGATATCGAGGTATGATTAGATCTCTACTCTATCTTACTGCTTCTAAGCTAGATATAATGTTTAATGTTTGCATGTGTACTAGGTTTTAATCTTCTCCTAGGGAATCTCACTTGAATGTTGTGAAGAGAATTTTCAAATACTTGTATGACACAATTTACTTAGGACTTTGGTATCTTAGGAACTCTTCCTTTAGCCTAGTAGGGTATTCGGATGCGGATTACGCAGGATGTCTCTTAGATAGAAAAAACACTTTAAGGACTTGCCAATTTATAGGAGAATGTTTAGTCTCTTGGTTTAATAAGAAGCAAGTATCGATTGTCTTGTCCACCGCAGAAGTCGAGTATATGGCGACGGGTTATTGTTGTACCCAAGTTATTTGGATGAAACAATAATTAAAGGACTTTGGCAAAATAATTGATCACATTCCTATCAAATGTGAAAATACAAGTGCTATTAATCTCTTTAAGAATCCCATTCAACACTCTAGGAGTAAGCATATATATATTAGACACCATTTTCTTAGAGATCATTTGCGAAAGGGTGATATTGTGTTAGAATTTATTGACACAAATTATCAACTTGCAAACATTTTCACTAAACCTTTAAATGAAGAAAGGATGAACTTCATTAAGAGAGAATTGAGAATGTTTGATGGTAGTTCCCTAAAATGAAAACTTTGATGCTATGATTGATTGTTATGTATGTTATGCATGAGTGATGATTGTATGAACATGTTCATTATTTATTTATAGTGGATCACATGTTTTCAAAATTTTTTCATATTTATCCTTGCTGACTCATAATTCGCGATCACTATTTCTTCTTCACGGTCGCGAATTACAAGTAAACTTTATCCGGCTGTCAAATGTCAAATCGCGATCATGAAAATCACTCTCCACTGTGAATTTTGTTAGATTTTCAAAATTATGACCGTTGATGTGTTGTTTCCCTAGGAAAAATTTGTCTATTACTTACATTTTTCAGAATTTGTGGATGCAAATTAGAGTAACCAGCTTACATTTATGAATTTTGATTGCCAACTGTCTCCAACCCTTCATTTAATCCATTTTTAACCGTTTATGGCCATTGGATGTCTCTTCAGAGCCTATATAAACCCTTTCAACAGTGTCTTTCATCACAACTTCATTTCTCAAACTTTCAAATCTCCAATTCTCTCTAAATCTCTCAAATTCTCTCAAGTTCTTCATGGCACCTAAACAATCTTCCAGAGTTGAGAAAGGCAAGGGTATAGCACAACCTTCTGCTCCTCCTTCCCTCATCTATATAAAGGGAGTGATCCGTGAAGAAAAGAAGAGATATAAGGCAAACCTCTCCAAAGTCATCCTACCTAACAAAATACCCTTCACTTTTCTACTTGAGACTTTGGTATCCACAATAAAATTCAAGCATTCCTATCCAACCTTGGCTAGAATAAGTTCATTTTTAGAGATGAATCGGGGTACGAGGAGATAGTCCGAGAATTCATATGCACGATTCAGCTGAGCCATAAAGTTGAATCTCCTGCCGAGCAGTACGGTCTCATCTTTCGCTCTTTTGGAGATTCGTTCTTCATCACCTTCGAGCAACTGTCCTTGCTCTTCAACCTCTAAATCGGTAAGCACATTCCATTTATTATTTTGGCTCTCGATGTTATATATTCAGAGTTTTGGGCAGAAGTTTCCATCGAAGCAAGACATGACCCAAGATCCTCTCTTGCATAGCACATAAAGACTTTGCCTTTGTGGATTCTTCAATGCATCATCACCTTCTCCATCAATGCGAGGGGTGATGGGAACGAGAAGGTCTCACAAAAAGATCTTGCATTCCTTTTCTATCTTGTGAAGAACAAACTGCTCCAAACTAGCTGTTATCTCATGGATCAACTGATCCACATGAGCACAAAGCCTAAGAGTCAATTTCTACTCCCTTCTCACATTACTGCAATCTATCAATTTATGGGAGCACTTGATGAGGATAAAGAGAAACTATTCACCAAGAAGTATCTACCCTCTCAGAACTTTTTGGACCTCACCTACCTCATCAACGCCAAGGCAATTCATCCAGATTCCTATGAATACCTTCTTGGCATTTTTGGGGCTAAACGTATGGAGAGCTCGCAAGCTTTTAAGCTAAAGCATCTACGTCTTGAAGAAGTTTCTCTCTCTATTCCTCCACCACCTAAGCCTAAGTCCAAAGTATCCCTCTCTACCATCAACAACAAGCTTGATAAGCTTATACAGATGATGAAGAGACCATCTTTATTCCTCTCCCACCTTCACAGTGATATGGTGGATCTCCAAGAGAAACTCGGAGTTCCACCTTGCCATCTCCCCGACTTTACGGATTTCGAAGATACACAAGATGGGGATGAAGGTGTGGAAGATGACGATGAGGCTGAGGGTGGCCTCCAAGAGCACAAGGATGACTCTTCTGTATATGATAGTGATTCTCCAGTCTTTTAGATTGTAGATTTCTCTGTGTACTTTTTCTTTTCTTAGTTTACTTTTTGTAATCGCAAACTTTGTGATCCCACATTTGGTATATCTATAAAAGTTTATTCTTTTTTGCATATCTTTGTGTTGAGCAATTACTTTTATCTTTATTATTAATGTTTGTTCCTTACATGCTTTTGCTTCATACTTATTCTTATGCTCCTTAATAATTTATGCCTTAAATTTCCCTTTAATTATCTTTTGTCTTATCTAACCTTTTCAATCTTACCAAAGGGGGAGATATAAGATAAGATAAGATAGAGTGAAAAATTATCCAAAGGAGAGATAACTATTTAAGGGGGAGTGAGTGCATAAGTTGAGGGGGAGCAACTAAGAAGCAACTTAACTTCACACTTAGAAATCTTTGCTAAGCATCTTAAGTGATCATCAACTCTAAGTATGATTCAATTTCACTTTTCTACACTTATTTTTCACGTTGGATCAATTCAAGTTGTCAAAATCAAAAAGGGGGAGATTGTTGGACTAGGATGGTTAATCTTAAGTCTAGAACCTCTTTTGATCTTGACAAAGGAGATTGATCATCACTAATATTTCAAATAAGTGTTGATTTTGCAAAAATAGATAAATCTCTCAGAAAAGATGGAAGGAGTTGTTAAACTCAAAGGTAACATGTAAATCGCGATCGCAATCTAGGATTCGCGACTGGGACTCATGTTAAAACATGCTGAAAATCAGGCAGGCAAGATCGTAGAGCCATTCTCGGCCGCGACCTATGAAAAAGAAGGAGCCCAATTGTGACAGACAAATTCGCGGTCTATGACGCATCAGAGTAGCGACCGCGAAGTTCAAAAGCTTCAAAAGGGAAAGAAGTCCACAATCAGAGCTTGACAAGTATCTTAGGAAGCTGTTGAAAGTCAAAAATCGCGAAGGCTACATGTTGGTAACGACCATGATTTGAGAAGTGAAAATTGCAAGATTTGGTAGGCTGTTTCGCGGTCACAGTCGTGGTCTGTACAAGTGAAGTCGCAACCACTATTTTTGTTAGTTGAAGAAATACAATGACTATATTTTCCTAAAGAACCAATGGGAAGCTAACACATGGATTAGCCGTTAGACACAAACGAGATTTTTCGCCGCAACTTTTGGCTCCCGTAAGGAAATTTGGAAATCGCGATTGCGAAGGATCAGTAACGACCGCGATTTCATCATAATAAGCAAATAATGCAGAATTTGCCTAGCATGACTCAAGGATTTAGTGAGCTATGATCTGCAACGACTCTTTGGTGAATTTTGGGTATAAATACACCACCAAACAACCATGAATAAGGTTGCTAATAAATTTATTACAAATGATTAAAGCTCTCAACCTTTGCTACTCATTTTCTTTAGTTTTCTTTATGAAATTGTAAGTGTTAGGTGTAAGCATTAAACACCAAGTTGTAAGGTTGTAGTGTGATCCTGCAAAAATACTCCAAGATAGCTTTAAGTGTGAACCTAGTGAAACACTTGAGTGAGACTGTGTGTTAGCCTAAAAACACATTGTTGTAAGGTTGTGTGTGAGTTATCAAAACACAAGTTGTATAAGTTAGGTGTGAGTTTGGAAACACATTAAGATAGTGGTCAATTGAGGAGTGAACGTAGGGTCGATTATACTCGAACCACTATAAATCGGCTGTCTCTATTCTACTCATTTTTTCTTCCCCTCTTCTTTGCTCTTGAATTTTTTTATACACTAATTCAACTCTTCATTCTTGGTGCCAAGGGATAACAAATATTTTTATAAAATATATATTTTTTTACAAAAAATTATGGATGTTATTATAAGGTATTTGCCTCGTATTAATGACTTGTTTTAATATAAAAAAATCTAAAAATTATAGTGAAAGTGAAATATGAGGATTTTAAGATGAAAATGAGAAAAAAGAGTTGTAAAAATTAAAAGGATAAAAAAGAAAAATTGTCGAAATAAATTTTTAGCTAAGAGGCTGTCAAAAAAAAAAAAAAAAAAAAGAGGAAAGTAGACCCTCCATCTCATTTTTTTTACCAAAAAATATTTATATCACATATATTGTCAAAAGACATTATGGTACATTAACTTTCTCTTTTTTACACTCCACTAATTTTTGTTTTTTTTTTTTTTATGCTTATGCACTATTACCTTATGTGATTTGCTTCCTTTAACCTTTTGGTGATTGATTATTGTTGTCATATTTGGTTTTTGTTTTTCGTAACTATTCTCTGTTTGATTTTTGTCTCGCTATTTTTGCTTCAAGTTGACACGACTTTTGCACCATTACCATATTTCTTCTCTTTCTTGCAACCGTTCTTGTTCAATTTTATTATCTAGTTTATCAGTTATTTAAGCTAAAATTCAGTCTTATAAAGAGAAAAAAAAATTGTGTTGTTAGAGATTGAAGATGATGTTCACATTTTGTTTTTATTTTCTAAGATCTAATAATTATTTTCGTTATGATTGTTGTTTAAAATAAAAAATCATGTGTTTTTATTCATTTAGATGAAAACAATTAATAAATGAATGTTTTTAAGCTAAAAATCAGTTATGAAAAAGAGAATATCATGTTTTGTTAGAGATTAAAGATAATATATACGTTTTAATTATTTTTTTCTTCTTCTGTCTTATCAATGGTTTCATAAAATCAAAAGTAAACCCAAAATAAAACTTAAATAAATATTTTTTTTGCCTGTAAACTATTTTTTATACTTAATTTTTAAAAATCTTGAACCGATAAACCTAAAATAAAAATAAAATTTTAAATATGTATAAATATTTTTTACTCATACAATTATAAAAGAAAATAATGTTTGTTAGAAGTTGAAGATGATATCTATGTTTTAATTGTTGTTGTTGTTCTTCTTTTGTTGTATCGATAGTTTCATAAATTAAGAGTAAATCCAAAATAAAATTAAAATAAATATTTTTTTTCTGCAAAATAATTTTTGTACTTAACTTTTAAAAATTTTGAACTAGTAAACCTGAAATAAAAGTAAATAAAATAAAATAAAAATAAACATTTTATTGTGTATAAATATTTTTACTTGATGATGTTATAAATCATATTGAAAGATTTTATAAACCACAAATAAATCAGTAATAAACTATTTATAAATGTTTTACTGTGTAAGATGAATTAAATGCAAATATCGTCTTCAATATTCAATAATTCAATTTTTCTCTCTTTTTATGATTGATTTTGAGTTTAAACATGTTCATTTTTAACCGTTTTTCATATATAATATATCAAAATTAATGATTTTTTATTCTAAACAATAAAATAAAGACTAAAAATCATATTAAATCTCTTAATAAAAAGAATCTTGAATAAAAACTAGCTAAAAAAAGAAGTTTGGAACTCTTTTTGTTGACCTGATTAATGAATAATTGTCTATGCTCTTGAGATTAAGCTGGAAGAAGAACTTTGAAATTATATTTATTGAGTTCATCGATAAAAAATCATGGATGAACTTGAGAAGAAGGTGGAAGAATATATTTCAATTTGTTTTGTTGATTTTGAGATGAAGAAATAATAATGAAATTTATTTAGAACATTGATTTGAAATGTATTTTGTTGATTTTGATGTATGCAGATACGTGAATAATTTTTATCACATTTTTCACAGATTTATTATTGATATTTCGGGATTTGATGAAGTTGATTAAGGAAAGTACCTGGAGCGTTTATTGAGATTCTTTTTTGAAAAAGAAAATTAGTTAAGGTATAATTGTCATTAGTTAATCCTAGTTACGTATTCCTGTATAAAGCTATAAAAAGAAAGAAATTGTAACAAGATAATAGAAGTACAAATAAAAATTTCCAAGTTGTAAATAGAAACTTATGCAGGCCCAATAAAATGACCCAAAAGGAAAGCAAAAGAAACGTGTCGGACCCGGTTGAAGTTCCTTTCTTGCCATCTGCATCTCCTCCAGTCTCCGATCTATATCTCCTCTGTAACTTTGCTTGTATAGATTATAATTATTAATTATTATTATTATTATAATAATAACATTACCATCAGCTATAATTCAGGTTTTTTTTTTTTTTCCCTTATCTGCCATCGCTATAAGCAATGTCCAGCCCCGAGGTCACCATCACCATCGGTCGCTCCGGCCAGGTACCCTTTTCCTTTCTCTACCTCGCTATCTGTGTATGTATTATTTTGAATGTTTCTTCTTCGGTTTGGTTGGTTGCAGAGAATAATTCTAGGAATAGCAAATTGGGTTTTTATTTTATTTTTTCATTACCTATGTGTTTGTGTTTTTTTGTGTAGTTGTAAATATATGGTGTGATAGGGTTTGTAGTTAACGTTCTGTTGGTAGGTTTTCTTATGTTTGCATGGATTGGTTTATTCTAAGCTGGAGTTGAGTTTAATTTAGTGAATATTTGAGTGTCTTTTCGTGTGGTTCTTATTTAAATGGGTTTTTAATGGTTTGCAGGTGGTGACAAAGAGAAGCAAAAGGTCTAGAGGAGAGAGATTTGGTAGCAATGGTGATAACTTCTTGTCTTCTGCCAATAAAAGGTGTGTTTTTGTCTGCTTTTATTTAATTTTTTTTTTTGCAATTTCTTTATTTGATGTTGTTTATATATCTTTAGAATGTTTTCATACTCTATATGGAAAAATTGGTGGATTATTATTTTTTTTTAATCATGTCCTTCAATTTAGTTGAATTCTTAAACATTTGAATGTTGTATGGATCATCCAATTAGGTATTAAGAAACCCCAAAAAAAAAAAAAAAATGAAAGAGAGCTACATGGTGTTTGTTCTTTCCTTGACTGTTTTTGTAATGGGGAAAAAAGCAGGTCATACAACTCTGAATCGTATTCTTTTCCTTTTTGGTTTCAAATAGCTGTACTTTTGATTAAGATAAGTTCTGGGGCTATTATTAATTCTGATGGTTTCTAAATCATAACAAGTCTAAAACCTTACAATTTGTTCGTTTTTTTCATTTGTAATCTTTGCAAGCAAGAAGTGTTTTTTTGTACTTGGCTTCTTATATCTTCAAATGGCTCCAGAGTGTTTTGTTGAGTTGTGGCACAATGAGTTGTTTTAAACATGATGATGATTTAGTTGAATCCCCTCCCCAGGAATCGCGGAGATGGTTCAAAGCAGAGTGTTGTTATTAATGGAGTTAAAGGTAACATATTATGTTCTGCATATTTTTGGTTTTTGATCACTTCTCACGCATCATTTAGCTCACTGACATTGTTGTTTTGACATAATTGTAGGATCCCAAATTGCTCAAAATGATCTCCGACTGAAGTTGATGCGCAACAGGCTATCTAAGAAAGCTCGGAATGTTGAAGAGCAAGGGAAAATGGATCCACACAAAAAACTGTTGACAGCCACTCAGCCTTCAACGAGTTCTGGGAGTCCTTACTTGTTGCCACATGGGTCTGAACCCAATGGAAGTAACCTTTCGAGGCAATTTCTTCGTAAAGACATTGCAGATGATTTTGGGAAATTTTACTCATATCAATCTGTGGGAGGATCAAGATCTAGATCTCCAGAAAGAATTGTGAAAAGTTATAGCAGGCTGTCACCACCAAGAAATTTCGAGGAAATACGGAAGGTTATGCCTGCAAGGACAGCTGATGTTTCAAGAGGTGGACGGTTTTTGAGTGATGAAATTCCTGTTACTTGTAGAATGGCAGGTTCTCCACCTGTAATATTGAAACCTACCCCTCAATCTGGCAACCTAGTACCACGAGTGGCACCAACAAGTGGCATGACACAAATGATATCACATACTGTAATGCATCTTATAGCTTGTTTATATTGTTATTTTGCTCACATGTGTAACTTGTGTTTTAAGTTTAAGTTAAGGCATCAACATGTATTTTCTCATTGTTAAATTTTATCTTTTTGTTTGTCTTTACAGGGAGAGGAACCTCAAACTGTTGCTACCTTTTTGCATTCTCTCGGTTTGGGAAAATATGTTGTTAATTTTCAGGCAGAAGAAGTAAGCTATCCAGTTCATTGATGTTTAAAAGGTGTTTGAAGTGATTACCAGGATAGAGTACTCAAATTTTTTTGTAGTTGTGTAGCAGACGAAATTATGAGCATCTGCATTTTATGTTCTGATAAATGTGATAGTTATATGCTTTTGAAGCAGAGGAACATGAAAAGATTGGTGCCAGGAAGTGAACATAGGAAGCAGCACTTTAGGTTCTCTGAACAGTAGCTTAGAATCGAGTTGGAGGTATAGATTGAGAGAGAGAGAGAGAGAGTTTCTTTTTTTCGGTTATCATAGACGCCCAATAGTGAAAGCTTCATTGACAAAGTAGAGTTGATTGGTATTGTTAGAATGTTACTTGGAACACAGTGCGGAGTGGGCAAATGAGTACAGTTACTTGGTACCTCATTGTCTATATATACAGTACTCTAGGGGAGAGGCTTGGTTCACTGTTTTGAAAGCTGGTATGTCAAAATTATATTTTTGGGTTGTTCAGTAAAAAGTAGGAGTTTTTCTTTATTTATATTTTGTCATCTATTAACATCATTTAAAAATACATATAAAACTTAAAAATCAAGCCTCTCTGTGTGTGTGTGTATAAAATAAAAAAAGATAATACATTGCTTAGAATTAAAATTTGATATTGTTCTAGCATATATTAAGGCATTATAAAGAACAAAAGATAGTTGGAAAACTACACAAAGTTCATTATTAGTAATTATAGAAATACAAAAAATATACAGATGTCACTTAGAGACAATTTAACTTCATTTTTTTTCTTCCTTGGTTTAATGTTGGCAAAAAAAAAAAAAAAAAGTTGCCCATTACAATAAAAAGAAAAATGGTTCTAAATTTTAATAGTTTAGTAATTGTTAGTACTTAGGAATAGGAAATGATATTTATGTTCATTAACTTCTTTTTAGCCTCTAATTTTTATAGTTAAATGAATTAATTATTTTTTAATTATTATTATTTAATTGGCATTTGAATTTAGTGATCCAAATTCTCAACCAAAAAGATTTGGAATGCAAAAGTACTGCTATCTAGTACTCAAGTACCAGATCGTGAGTCTCAGGCAACTATTATATTGTATTTGTACAGTGGCACTAAGATGCAAAGTTCCAATATGTTGAGAACCCATGACATATATATCTTTCGTTTTGGATATTCGATATTTCATCTAACTTTGAAGTTGCTGGAGTGATAGTAAATCTAGTTCAACTAATGTTGATGTAGATGCTTTCGTGAAGCTGTGATGCATGTTTGACTTCTGACCTTCTAAGTACCTTTCATGATTTTACTTTTACCATGAATAAACTGTATCTATTGAATTAAGCAATTGAATGGTTTCATGTTTAGCTTTGGTATTTAGTCTTCAGCTTCATTGCTTACTTTGTCAACTTGTTTAATTCTTTATATGATTGTTTTTTAGGTGGACATGGCTGTATTGAAGCAAATGGGAGACCAGGATCTCAAAGAAATGGGGATACCTATGGTATTGCATTAACTTCCCTTAAACAATCCCTATAGCATTAACAAAAAAAAATTTGTTCAGCCATTGAAACTCACTACCACTTATCCTTAAAGAACAAGCTTCAGAATCATTTTCTGTTTATTTTGGCAAGAATAAATTGGAAAATAATCTCTATTCTGAAAAGGAGGAGCAAGAGTTGTTTTGATGCAGTTTGGTAATATAATGGTGGTCACAGCTTTGCTGGTCAAATTATATCCATCTTAACCAGCCCTAATAACTTAATATTGGAAAATCCCATACCTGACATCATCCATTCTACATTCGCATGACCATTGTAACATGCATATATGTTCTCTCTGTTGTAAAGGCTGCTTAATTGACAGGGACCCAGAAAGAAGATTCTCCTTGCACTCTTGGCCTGTCTGAAACGACAAAAAATCATGAGGGCAATGTAGAGTGGCTATCTACCGAAAGATTCCGCATTTTCATGTAATATAGCTGAGGGGTCAGGTGCGTTTCTTTTGCAAGTGGATGGGAAACACGGTGATTCCTTTTCTTGTGAAGAATGTATATGATTCTGAAGGTAGATGTCGATTACGATTGTTGGTAAATTGGATAGGATAATTTGATCCAAGTCAAATGTATATTGTTTTTATGGATTGGAGATCGTTGTGTTATAGGGCTAGAGCATCGCATTGATGATCATTTACGTTTGCATTTAAAATTTCTTTTGCAAAAGATCTGTTTGTGGCATCTGAGACCTATTTCTAATGTTAACATGGGTGTTGTGTCTTTGTTTGCCCCTTGTTTTGTAGCAAATCATGTTGACAAAAATTATAAATTCCTGATAAATTTAGAAGCAGTAGGTAAAATTCAAGAATGACAGACATTAATGTTCTCTGAAGCAAGCAGTAGTAATGTTAAATCATATTATCACATACAAATGAAACATCCATTGTAATTTGCCATTACAATGCTTATGTTCAACATTTCCATGTACTCAGTTATTCTTGTTGACCGCAAAGTACTTTGACAGAGAGGATTCGTACTGGGTTTTGATGAAGAAGGTTTAGCATTTTTAGCACAATCCTTACTATTCCTAGACGCGAAAGCAACCAGAAACTTGTCATCAGACCGCTCACCAGCTGCAGCAGCCACGGTGGATGGAGCGTTATGGTCAACTGGAAACCGGTGCTTCAAACAGACCTCACATGGCAAGTCTTGCAAACGAACGTATTAGAGAATGTCAAAATCTTTTTGCAGCGACTAACAGAGCAGGTAGGTTTCTTCTTCTTTCTGGGATCGCAGTCTCCAGACCTGGCATGTTTCTCCAATATCATCTTCTCATTACCCATGTCACCTCCGGTCGTTTCAATGGAAGTCGAACAAATATCGCAGACCACAACTTTCCTGCTGTTATGATCTGATTTTGTACAATCATGAGACTTGTAGGATCGATGGTCTAAACAAAACATCTACATTTATAATAAACGTTCAGAATCAAGAAAGCTGAGTTTGTTTTTAATCTTGTAACGATAACTAGGATTGTATGTTATATACGTTACCTTTTGACAGCCATGGCACCTGAAAGGCAGAAAATCAAGCTGATTGCATTCTGAATGTTGACAATGTCTACCCAGATCAGGAAAAGCTTATGTTCCTCCTCCTGCGGCCATTCGGATACGATAGATCTATAATTCTATATTGTAAAAGTACGAAAATTGAAGAGGAAAACAAAGGGTTAGTTGTATTTATAGGTTCGTGGAGAGCTGGCTTGGAGCCTAATCCAAGACCAGTCTGACTTCCGTGTAACTTCGGTTTCCTCTGGCGAATGCTTCTGTTTTATAATCAGATTGTCTTTGGGATGGATGCATCTGGGCCTCACAGTAGGTGACGCATAGGCTATGTTCTTATTTTGACCATCAGCCACATCATCTTTTAAGAATTCTCTTAAACTATTATTATTATTAAAATTATTATTATTAAAGAAAAAAAAAAAGCTAGCGTCTTGTAGGATTCATACTGGGGTGGGCAAAAATTTGACCAAATCGAAGAAACTGATCGAATTGATATTATTTGATTGGTTTTAGTTCAATTTTTCAATATAAATTAGTTCGATTTGATTTTAATTTAAAAAAATAAAATTTCGATTTGATTTAGTTTTTTATATAAAAAATCAAATAAATTAAAATTATTAAGAAATCAAATTATTTTGGATCAAATTAATCTAAAATATATGTAATTTAATCAAATTGAATTGAATGAAATTGAAATTTTTATAAATTTAATTCGGTTCAAATTTTAAATATATAAAGTTTGATTTGCTTGATTTTGATAAAAAATTGAACTAAATAAATCAAATTGAATTAATGCTTATCCTTAATTCATGTATTTAAATTAGTGATTAATTCGGGTATTGAATGATTTGTACTGTAATAGTTATATTAAATTTCTAATTAAGAAAATTATTTTATTTGATTTTAATATATTATAATTTTTAATATAAAAAATATCAAAAAGATTATTTAATTTAAAAGAAAAAGGAAATGCAATGGAAGGGTGGATATATATATATATATATATATATATATATATATATATATATATACACTATAATCTTGTGATATCATACTAATTAAGTACAAAACTAAAAAATAACTACAAAAAGTAATCAATATGCAATCGTATTGCCTAAAATTAGTTGCATATAATTGAAAAAAAAAAAAAAATCCTTGATAAACTTTTCCTAGAAAATAGTAATATATATGCGTAAAAAGAGGCAGGAGAATTCAATGAAAGAACATCAAACAAATATTATAACTTTTCATTCAGGTAACTAACAAAATTATCATTCTAAATTTAGGTTTAAAAAAAAAAGTTATCACTTCACCATTTAATAGTGGATAAAGAAAAAATAATAAAAGTAGCAATAGAAAATTCAATTAATATAAATATATAAAGAATAGCATTCTATTTTACTTATGATGCCATAATACATCCACAAGAGAATGATGTCCCACAACATTGTAACAAGTTTTTTCCAAGAAAAAAAAAAGCTCCATTTGATTCAAACTTTAGAATAGAACTAAATAAAATAAAAATATTACATTTTCATTATGTTTAGTTTGTTGGAGAAATCAAATTCAGTTTTTTGTTTAATTTTCTATAATATTAAATATTATTATATACTAATACTAATATTATAGTTAATTAGGAACCAAACATGCCTTAGTTAATTAGCAACGAGCTTATGGAATTTTGAACCTTTTTTTTTTTTAAAAAATATAATTATAAAAACCTTCGTCTCCATATCCTAATAGGACACTGGTACTAGGGTCTCTGAGTCTTTCTATATATAACGTAGATGGACGTAACCAGTCACGGACTTGATTTCCCCTTATTTGTTTATAAGGTTTCAAATAACCCGAGAACTCATCTCCGAACGTCAAACAAAACCCTAAAAACTCTCCAACAAGAAGAAGAAGAAAAGAAGATGGCAGATTCTGAGCACCCTTCAGGTATAATCCCTACAATACAAAACATCGTATCAACAGTTGATCTACGATGCAAACTGGACCTTAAACACATAGCCCTTCACTCCCGCAATTCTGAATACAACCCTAGGCGCTTCTCCGCCGTCATTATGAGAATCCGAAGTCCTAAAACCACCGCCCTTATCTTTGCCTCCGGTAAGGTGGTCTGTACTGGTGCCAAAACGGTAGACCAGTCCAAGCTTGCAGCGTTGAAGTATGCAAGAATTGTTCAGAAGTTAGGGTTTCATGTCGAGTTCAGAAATTTCATGGTTCAGAACATTGTGGCTTCTTGTGACGTGAAGTTCCTCATCGGACTAGAGAAGTTTGCGTTCTCAAACCATGGCGTCTTCGCCACCTACGAACCTGAACTCTTTCCTGGACTCATATATCGCATGAAACAGCCAAAGGTTGTGTTGCTCATCTTTGTTTCTGGGAAGGTTGTGATTACTGGTGCGAAACGGATTGATCAGACCTATGCGGCGTTCGAAAACATATATCCAGTTCTTCAAGGGTTCACGAAGCACGTTGAATCATGAGGATTTGGATTGACATATTTTTTGGGGTTGTCAATTTTGTGTTTTCCTTTTGGCATTGATTAGGGTTTTGAGTTTAACTGTATTTTGCAACTATTGGAATCTCAGACCCTTATTATTACTCAGATTGACATTGCAACGGTTTTGATATTAGGAGGGAGTGAATGTTCTAATGCTACCCTTAATTTCCCCAATTATTTCTCTTTCTCCCTCTCTCTTCCCCCCCAATTTCGATCATGGTTAAATCTCATTCATGAACCCTAAAATTTCCGGCATGATGAAGCTTCCCTACAGATTCTCATCGTTCGGTCCCTTTTAAAGGTTCCGATTTGGGTATTCTTGCTCTGTTTATGGACTAATTGAGGGTTTATCTAATTGACATTGTTTCATGGTCTTTGATTAGGAAAATTTAAAGGCCTTTTTTTTTTTAATTACTGGAGATTCTGGCACAGTTTTTTTGCTAGTGGAAGGCTTCAATTTTCGAATTTTTCTCTAATATATATATAATAAACTGTGGTTTTTCCCAATGAAAGATAAATTTTGCGGAAATTAGAAGAGCAACACGCGAGAGAGAAACAAAATTTGCATTTGGATTATATATATAATCATAATTCATATTATTTTGTGTCATTATAATTCATAAATTAGTAGTCCGTTGAAAATTTATATTATTTAACTAAATAAAATAAAAACAAAATGTACTGTTTTATACAATTTTTAAATGTTTATAAAAATAGCTAAACCATGATATCAAAGATAAATGTGGCAAAGCTGCCCCATATATATATATTTATAATGAAATTTCATGAAAAAAAAAACTTGAAAACTTTTCTGTGAAAAAAAATTCATGAAGAGCAAACAATAAATAATTAGGTTAAAAGCATTACATACAATAAACATATTATTTTTATTAATTTTTACAAAAACTTATTGTCATTTAATAATTTAGCTATTAATGACAAAAAAAGTAGGGTTAAATTTCTTAATTCATCTAACAAAAATGTAAAATTGGACTGTGTTTAAGATATGTGAATTAATAATTAATAAACCATACTTAAAATAAATAAAATAACTATATTAGCCACCTAAAATAATCCTACAACAAGTAACTCTATTTATTTCTCACCAAAAAAGAAGTCCACTTATTCAAACCGGTGTAGTGCAGAAAATCAATAATCATGCAGGATTGATTATCAATATTAATCATACAAATTATTAAAATAAAAAAACTATGGTAATACAATTAAACTCTTTATTATATGTTTAGGATTAGCTTAATTTAGAAACTCTTGAACTAATTGATTGACTAGTTTAAATCTGTGCTTTAAAAATTAGATTGAACGAATTAGTTGGATTGATAAAATTAGGAATTAGCCAATTAATTGATCTAATTAGAAGTCAAAATCAGATTTTTTTTAAAAAAAATAATCAAAATTAAGAAATTTGATTACAGTTGATGAACTGGACCAAATTTATTAGAATCAAAGTTATATCATTGTGAAATAATTTAATTTTTAAAATTTTTTACTCACAATTTAAATGTTAAACATATTTATTGATTATTTATCATACTACACTTTTTGAACATATCTTTCTTAATTTTTTTAAAAATTATTTTTAAATCGGATTAGTTGAATCAATCAAATAAAAAAAATTAATAAGCCAATCAATTCAATCACAATATATTTTTAAAAGCATTAATTTAAACCAATACTGTTGCTGCCCTACACTATGAACTTTTAATCAATTATAGATAACATAATACTCGTCCTTGAAACAGTACAAAGTTGAAAGCCTACTGTAAATTTCTTTTAAGCGATCATAACTAATTGTTAGAGAATTTAAATGATGTGTTTGAATACTTTTAATTCGATTTAAATTTATATAATCATAGTTTATATATATATAGTGTACATGGTGCATTTATAAAACAACTTTCAATCTCATAATATTTTTGGTCTCAATATGATAATTAAAGAATAGTGACAATACATGAATATAACCAAAATAATAAAATTAGTATTTTTATGTATTTATTTTGTTCCATGGGTTCCACATGTTGGGTGTCTGATATTTCGACGTGGCCTCCTATTTTTGAATGTTGTATCTCTAAGCTGAAGTGTGAGAATATTTTCATCACTTTCAGTATCTTCAACACTAGACTACTTTTTTGAAGGTTATGGCTTTGGAGATTGTTATTGTATCTTATGTATAAATATTGTGACGGTAGGAACTGTAGGAGCAGATGATATATGAGCACTATGTGACCTTATTTGACCTTGAAATTCTAAAGGTGCTTGATAAAATTCTGAAATTGTGCTATTTAATGGTGTTGAGGGTGGATATTGTGATTCTTAAATTTGTGTAAAAGAAGGTGAAAATGATGAAGAAGGCTATGAAGTTGTATCTAAGGGCATATATGACCTGTATGGCATAGAAGGCATCGAGGAAGAAGGTTCAAACATTAAGGATGAAGATTTCGTCATCCAAGGTGCAAAGGGTTGACTCCATAAGGCATTGCATATGGTCTAAATATAGATGATGGCAATGGATAGGATAAGCCCATGCAAAAGATGGACCTAGTGCAAAAAATGGACCTGATGCAGAAGATGAATCGAGTTTACAAGATGCAGACGAATGAAATAATAGAGGTTGTGGTACATGTTCATATGGTTGAGATGATAGAATAGAAACATTTTCGCATCGTCTATGTCGTCGTCACAATGAATGTGCAGGTTGTGACTGCACTAGAAGAATTGTTTCAGGATGAGGTATAGGATCATGAGCTAGATCAGGCGGAGGCATTATGAATAATCGAGGCTCCTCATCCATAGCTGAAAACTTACTACCCATAATTTGTTTGAAACCAACCATGCTTTGTGGAGTTTGATATCTGAAGCCATGTTGAAGGGTTTCAACCCCATCAACTTACAAATATACTATAGTACATATGATTGATATAATTTTTTTTAAAATAAAAATGGATAAAATATAAAAAAATAAATGAGTGATAATTTTTTACAAATAATAATTTCCTCACCACAACACCAAATGCATCTCCTTGAGATGATATCCATCACCTGGTAATAGAATGTTACCACTCAATATACTACGAGTGGTAATGGAGTAAAGAATTCAAACATCAATCAAAGCAATTCAGAATATGAATTCATCCCAATCACCATACAACCTGCAAATCACTTTTTGTTTTACCTGTCAAACTTTAGCATAAGAAGGCATATAACCATTTGTCTCTTGGATTTTCGTTCTTAAGGTAGCAATTTTAATTATTGCATCATCTTTGATGATGCCCTCAATGCAATGACTAATCAAAGTAGCATCCATTTGGAGATGATCATTTTGTGTGACATAGGAAGCACAAGTTTTTGGACCATTATACCTATTTATCTCCCACATATTTGGATTTGTTTTTGTGTTGTATGAAGTCTCCAATTGCAACCATTTGATTGATTAGTACATATAACCACCATAGTATGCCTCTTTGTCTCTAACAACACGAAATTCATAGTGATTGCGCAAACTGACAGTACACTTTCTCGTAAACTAAATAACATCCCTTTATTGAACTCTTTTGAAAAGTCCCAAATTTGAGAAAGAATTTCATCATATAACATATTAACATAGTTAGCTTCCATATTAATTTGAGAATAATGATTACTTCTAGCTATGTTTGGCATCAATGCATTAAAAAAGTCAACATGATAATTGGCGATAACACCTTCTATATTGTCATCATCTGAAGTTGTGACTACATCATAATTTTTTGATCCCTCATACCATTCTTCATCATCACATTCATCTTCTTCACCAATATCATAAATCTCATTCTCATCATCATCAATCTCATAATTCTCATTATCATCATCATATACCTTATTATCATCAATATCATCGCCTTCCTCATTTCCCTCAACAACCTTTTCAGCTCCCAATACATAATTTCAGTATCCTGAGTTTCATATTGATGTGTCTCATCTTTATTAGGCTCAATATCATCCATCATCCCCTATATCCTCCATCTCATCATCATCATCATCAATACATCCTTCTATATTTTCACTCTCATTTTGACCCTCATTCACATCATCTGATATGACCTCTACATATAGCTCAATAGTTGAGAAATCAAGAACTAATAAAAGGTCATCAAACATTATATTAACATCACTGTCATTTCAAATTTTCATTAACCTAAAATTTCACCAAGTTCTCTGACTCAAAAATAGATGTTTATAACTCACTTTCGAAATAATTTGACTATCATTTACTCTCATGCCAATTCTAGTATATTAAATAACTTCATCAAAATTCAATCTTCTTGAAACTCTAAACCAATTTAATAGTCCACCTTCATAATGAATGCCATTTTTTCCAACACATGTTTCTACATCCCAATAAACATATATAAGCATTTCATTTGCCATTCTTGTGTCCTATATTCAAAATATAATATTTAATTTGATTTGTCATCATAATAAATATTAGCAATATAAATATTTTTTTAATTTTAAGGATTCTAATAAATATATTTAATTTTACATGATAATTTTTTTCTTTTCATGTTATTTTATTATAACAGTATATAAATTTTTATATTTTTTTAAAAATATTATGCATTATTAATATTTTATAGCGCTTATTTTAATTTATAAATTCTAATAATAATACTTTTGCAATACTATTATTCTTAATAATATTCTATAACAATATCTATCTAATTTTATTTTATTATTTATTAATATTTTTAAGTATTCAATTAATTATATTCAATTTTATGTTGCAATATTTTCTTTATTTTTTAAATATCATGCATAATATATATAATTATTTATTTGAGTTTTTACAAAATTGTAAGATGATAACACTACTTTATATCCTAATACAATTATAGATATTATGACATTCAATAATATTACCTATCAAAATTCATTTTAATGATATTCATATTTTTCAGCATTTTTGTATTTTTCTTTTCATATTTATTGTATCAATTTATAAATTTTAAATTTTTCCAAAAAAATTATATATATATATATATTATTCTAATTGTTTTAAATTTAAAAATTATAATAGTCCTCCACAAATTCTTACGAATAAAATTATTTACTTTATTAAAAAATTATAACACTAATTTTTAATTTATAAACTCTAAATAATACTTTAAAAACACCATTATTTTTATTGGTATTAAATCATAATATCTATCCAAATTTATTTTAATGTATATTAATATTTTTAAGCACTCAAGCAAATATATTTATTTTTATATTATTCTATTATTTTATTTTTTAAATATCATGCGTAAAACATATAATTTCCATTATTTTTTTCAAATCATGCATAATACATATAATTTTTAGTATCTTGGCAACTATAGTATATTTTAAATTATAGTATTTTTTTCATATTATTTTATTATAGCAATTTATAAATTTTTCTTAAACTTTTAAATACCATAGACAATATAGATAATTTTGTTCTAATTTTCACTGCGTTTTATGACCGTTATGCATGGTATTATTTTAATTATAATTATAATTATTATTATATTTTAAATTCATGGTATTATTTTCACTAATTCATCATTTATATAGTTTGTCATTGTTGGACTAGGATGATTAATCCTAAGTTTAGAACCTCTTTTGATCTTGACAAAGTAGATTGATCATCACTAATATTTCAAATAAGTGTTGTTTTTGCAGAAATGAATCAATCTCCCAAGAATAAATGAAAAGAGTTGATAAACTCCAAAGTGACGTGTAAATCGCGACCGCAATCTAGGATTCGCGACCGTGACACATGTTAAGACATGCTGAAATTCAAGTAGGTGAAATAGCGGAGCCATTCTCGGCCGCGACCAATGGAAAAGAAGAAGCCATTCTGTGACAGATGAATTCGCGATGCCGTCACACCTTAGTCTTGACAGCGAATTTCAAAGTAACTCAAGAGGGAAGCAAATCCACAACTACAGCTTGACAAGTGTCCCAAAAGACTGTTGGAAGTCAAATTTCGCAGAGGCATCTTGCTGGTAGCGACCGCAAATCCTGTGGAAGAAAGATGACTTCTTTGGCAGATAAGTTCACATCCTCTGTCGCGTCCTGTGCAAGGAAACTCGTGACCGCGACTTATGAAAGTAGGTAAAAGAGACTATATTTTGCTGGTGAACTAATAAGAAGCTGTCACGTGGACTAATCGTTAGACACAAACGGGGTTTCCCTTAAAGAATTTGGATTTCGCGACCGTGAACAGTAGTAGCGACCGCGATTTCGTCCTGATAAGCATTTAATGCAAAATCTGTCAAGCATGTCTCAAAGATTTGATGAGCTATGATCTACAACGTCTCTTTGGTGAAGTTTGGCTATAAATACTCTACCAAACAACCATGGATAAGGTTGCTAAGGAATTTATTACAAGTGATTAAAGCTCTCTATCTTTGCTACTCATTTTCTTCATCTTCTTTATGAAATTGTGATTGTTAGGTGTGAGCATTAAACACCAAGTTTTGAGGTTTTATGTTAGCCTGTAAAAACACTTCTAGAAAGGTTTAAGTGTGAGCCTAGTGAAACACTTGAGTGAGGCTTTATGTTAGCCTAGAAAACACATTGTTGTAAGATTGTGTGTTAGCCATCAAAACACAGGTTGTATAAGTTGGGTGTAAGCTTGAAAACACCATTGAGATAGTGAAATACCTAATTGATTAATTGGGGAGTGGACGTAGGGTCACTTATACCTGAACCAGTGTAAGCTTGAAAACACCATTGAGATAGTGAAATACCCAATTGATTAATTGGGGAGTGGACGTAGGGTCACTTATACCTGAACCACTATAAATTGATTGTCTCTCTTTTACTCTTTCCTCTCCTTTTATCTTTGTTCTTGAAATTTTTATTCAGCAATTCAACCCCCCTTCTTGGTGTCTAGGGACAACAAGTGGTATCAGAGCAAGGTTTTCACAAATCAAACCTTCATTGGGTAAAACAAGATCATGACACAAGAAGTAAACCACTCACAACTAATGCCACATTTTGATGGAACAAACTATACTCATTGAAAGTATAGGACGAAAATCTACTTAGACACAGATGTGGTGGACCTCTGGGATGTGGTAATCAAGGAATGGAAGCCTCCTACAAGAGTTGTGGATGGTAATGAAGAACTAATCCCAAGGCATGAATGGGTTGAAGCTCATCGAAAATCAAATGGCAGGAACGAGAGAGCAATGACCATTCTCCTAAGCCCACTTTCGAAAGAAGAGATTAGGAGAGTGCAACATTATCAAACTGCACATGCCATATGGAAGACCTTGGAGAACTATCATGAAGGCATAACCTTAGTCAAGTCAAGCCGTTTGGAGATGTATGTCACCGAATGAGAACTCTTCATGATGAAGGACAATGAAAACATCACAAAAATGACAAATCGCCTCTTGTCCATCGTCACCAATATGAAGAACTTTGGAAGAGCACTCACCAATTATGAGGTAAACACCAAAATTTTTAAAACTCTTCCTCTTAACAAATTTGGGGCTAGGGTGTGCAGTATTCAAGAATCCAATCCAGAGATTGGAAAGGTCCCAACAGATGTGCTCATTGGCAAGCTCTTCACTCATAAGTTGGTCATTCAAAAAGATGAGCAAATGAAGAAGCTAAGGGGCCAAGGTGAAAAACCATAAAAAAGAACCATGGGTCTCAAAGCTTCAACAAGGGAGAAAGAAGTAGAAACATCCTCAAGTGAAGAGGATAGTGATAAAGAAGGAGAAGAGCTAGCAATGCTCTCAAGGAGAATGAAGGAATTGATAAGAAGGAGAAAGGAGAGAAGAGTATTCAAAAAATCAGCCCAAAACCCAAAAGAAAGATCAAATGATGTCACATGCTATAAATATGGCAAGCAAGGGCACATGAAGCATGAATGTCCCAAGTTGAAGAAGAAGAAAAGATGGGACAAAGAAAAGAGGAAAAGCTTCTCAGCCACTTGGGATGATGACTCAAGTGAAGAAGAGGAAGAAGGAGAGGTGGCCAACATATGCTTCATGGCACTAGGGGACTCTTCACAAGAGGTAAGTACATCCTCCTACTTTAATTCAGATTATGAAGTAGATGATATAGATGAAGAGCTATTAGAAGCTCTAACTATGAAGTGTGACAAGTATAAGTCACAAGTTAAGACCTATAGGAAGAAATGCTCCAAATTAGAAGATGAGTACAAGTCTCTAAATGAG